>JANHFL010006467.1:41104-51772 GCA_032468155.1 Oxyrhabdium leporinum | reverse complement strand
ATTTTAGAGTCAATTTCCCAAGAACAATCTCTTTTCATTCTTGTCAATTCAATGGTTATTAGTTTACTAAAAAAATCAAATATTATTTTGTTTTTTTTTGTCACATAGATACAAACATATATACAGCACATTTTAATGGTAGTGTGGTGTAATCGGTGGAGCATTAAAAGGTATGCAATAAGTTTTTGAAGGAGGTACGGAAAATCACAATGACAACCATTGGTTGAACTTAGAAGTTGTGGATGTCTGATAAAAACATAGCTGTTGTTGCAAAAATATTTATTCTTCTTCAAGAAACGTACGTGTTTGCATCACATTCACATTTACATTTCAGTGAATTGCAAAAAAATGCTGGGAGAAGAATGATTGTATTGAAAAAAATTGTCAGACTTGCTGGGTTTGTCAGATTGCATCATGTTTTGCTGTTAAGTCAACACTTTTGGGACTGTTGCTTTTGAGTATAATCAACAATGCATCCAATTTTGTAGTAAGTGTAGAAACATGTTGATTAACTTTGGCAATGTGTATTGTTAGAATCGTTTTAGCAAACAGCTTGAACTTTTAGATTGCTGCCAGAAGTCAGCTTGTGATATGTCTCAAGCTTGCTTTCTTATTAACTCTCAAATAATAAACTGCATTATTATGAGGAAAGTTCTAAGTTATTATTGCAAAAAATAATCATCATCAAAATGCAAAATAAAAGGAATATGCTGTATGTCCCAAAGTTTTGAATGACAGTTTTAACTAAGGATGTTCCTTCCTATTTGTGATTGCACCAGCCGTGAACTTTAAAAAAATTGCAATGTTTTATGCAATGTTTTCAGTGGGATCATTTCATCATTTCAAAGTACTAGTACTTTCTTCATTGAGAGAAATTCAAGTCATTTATAATATTTGCAAAATATTATAAAACTGACATTGAAGCAGAAATGGGATTGTTTCCAGAAGTTCTAAAGAGGTATGTATGTGTGAGAAAAGTAGAATTACCACAACAAATAGCAAATCAAGTATCTACTCGTACAACTAAAAACAACATTTAAGTGGATTCTATTGATTATATGCTATTTCCATCTCCATATCAGGTGTGAAATATGTGAACAGATATTTTTATGTCTTACTCAAATAAAGACATATTTGGGGAAAAGTTGTATGTACTGTATGAACATTTAAATAGCACTGCTTAGTAGTGGTTAACTGTGGTATAGAATTACATAAGAATTACTGGATTGTGTATCCATTACTTGTGCATTTTGTCTCCATTCTCCTTTCATTGATTTTCCACCTGTTTATTAAAATTCTGCTTGAGCCGTTTAAGTAACAGTATTCAGTTTGCTCTGATTCCTCTGACATGGTATCCCTGGATATCTCTGTACTTGTACTAACTCAAAAGTAAGCAAGTATATTTTTGAAGGAAATACATTACCAGCATGTTTCTTTCAGTCCAATCTATAAATTAGAAAATTATATAGTGTTGTTTGTTTAATTACTAAGTGCTTGGTGGTAGTATATTCTATATTCAACTATTTCACTTCATTAGTATTAGTAGTATTTATTTCAAGGAATATTGTTTACATTGAACATTTGCCTACTCTGAAATTCATTGTGTTCCATTTATGCCTCTATGAAACATTTCAGTGTCTACTATTGTGTGCAAGGTGTTTTCTTTCTCTCTCCTCATCACTTACTGGTTTATTTGAATTTCTTTTTCTCCTTGTACTTGGTCGTAAAAGAATTCTGGTCTGAAACTTTTAGAGGAAATGATGAAAGCCCATTGGAAGATTTATGATAGATATTTCCTCATAAAAGATACCAGTGTTGTGGAAGTAAAATGGAGATGGATGTTATATCCCCAGATAATGAGACTGGGTTGGGAATATAGATGCATTTATATCTGTTCTAAAGAGAAAGGTAAGATGCTAACTGAGTACAATCTAGAAATATGAACTTTAGAATTTTTGCTTTTAGTCCTAAAGAGAAAAAAAAAGACATTTAAAAAAAAACTTGGCACATAACACTTTAGAACATTAATTTAAAGCACTTCTTTCTCCCCCCCCTGGATCTGATGTATGTAATTCAGGGGTGGGCTGCTGAGGGTTCATGAGTGTTGGGGCGTACCCTTATGGACGATTCTGCGGGAGTCACCGAACCCCAAAATCCCACTCCTGGCTGCGCCCTCCCACTCCACATGGCCTACTATGGATGCAGGTAAGTGCAGGGTGCGCGCGGAGGCTCGGGGAGGGAGAAGAACGGAATTCCCTAGAGCGTCCAGAGCCCTGGGGGAGGCCATTTTTGCACTCCTGGAGGCTCCAGGAAAGCCTCTGGACCTCGGGGAAGACGAAACACCCCCCTCACCATGGTGCAGGAGGCCGGCTAGGCCACGCCCACCATGGCCATGCCCACCCAGCAACTGGGCAGTGAACCCGTTGCTGAGGTTTTTGAAGCCTACCCCTGATGTAATTGTTTTTGTCTATAGGTGAATGGCCCAGTAAATAGGTACATGTGGAAAACTGCAACATACAGAAGTAACTGTAGTAAAAAGTATTAGTTCACACAAAATTTTTAACTAGTTAATCCTATATTAGATGGGGTCTTCTTCTTGGCCAATATTGCACCCCCTTCACCATCCCAAAGGTCCTGTCAGCCTGTCAGCACTGGACAGAAATAACTAGATGAAGCTATGAGAAGTTTCACTGCTGCTTAATATCTTTGGAAGATTTCCAGCAGCAGTCAGAAATATTGATCTTTGCTTGCAGAGCAAAATCTGAATTTACTTGTCTCCCTTGTCTAAATCTGCATTATACTTAATACCACCATGTGTGCATATTAAATAACAAATGGGCTCATTATAACTATCCCAAAAAAACTCAGTTTAAAAATAGAAACAAGGGGAAAAAACAGGAGGAAAATAAGATTAGGGGTAAAGTTACTGAAAATTGGTACAATCTCCCACATTTTGAAAGAGGGAAGAGAAAAATATAAGAAAATAGATTTAAATGCATTTTTTTTTTTAAAAATGCTAAAACTACCTTGGAAAAAGCAAGGTAGACAAAACAAAATATTGCCTATATGTCGGAAGTTGTCTCTCATGTATTTTGTCATCATCTTACCTTTGGTGAACTGAAGCCTTCCCAGCAATGGTACATGCAGCCTCAACTTCAGAAATATTGCCCAAAAAGGTATTTGGACCAGTAAACTGTTTCTAGGATTAACTGCTTCTCTTTTCTTCATGACTTCAGTATTTAGATGAAATAGATTAAAATGAGGGAACTCAGAGGCTTATATGATATACATTTCATTCAAGAGAGCTCAATAACTTATAGTTCAAAAATACAGTATGAATAATTGTTACCTAAAGCTCCAACATAAATGTTATAGTCAAATATCAGATAGAATATCAAAGCGGATCTGTTAACGATTACTCATCTATGGGACTTTCCCCTTCAAATTTTGTGGTCACTTGATGAAAATTTTAGCATGAAGATAGATTGCAATGAGAGAAGGGCATTGCATTTTGCTTCCCATTGTGTCAAGGAAAGACCTTTAGCATCTGCTCACTTCTTAACTAATGGATATTAAAAAATACCATCTTCAACAGTGCAATTATATGTGAATATAATGAAATTATAAGTAAAGTAATAGCTACAGTATTTATATCTGGTATGATATTCCCCCAGAAATCTGTGTTCCTCCCACCCTAGGCAAGAGGGACTGAAGCGTTTTAAAGTCCATAACAATGAGATAAATATTCAGAACAGTTCACACAGACACCTCCCTGATTTCAGGAGGAGGTACAGCAGAATCATACTGGCAAGATTCTGTTATTGTAGCAAATCTCAATAAAATTGATTTTAATCTTTATGTGTAATTTATTTCTTTGTCTGGTCAACCTAGTAGGGCTAGGTTAGTATAAACTATAGTATAAACTATACTAGCATAATTTTTTTCACTTAATAAAATTTGCTTCTTTTTACCACTTTCTATTTACCCCTTTTCTTTTTAAGCTGTTCTTGCCCATTGTAAGTAGAACACCAAAATTATGAAAGTTTGACATAACACTAACCAATGAAGCATAGTACAGTATATTAAAGAGGAATGCAAACAAAAAATGATTAGAACTTTTCTTAGCCACTGAGGTTTTAATTTCAAAACTATGAAAAATGTGTGGTCTTTTAAGGACTAACATAATAATTACAGAGAGTCCTTGATTTATGACCACAATTGAGCTCAAAATTTCTGTTGTTAAATGAGACATTTGCTAAGTGAGTTTTGCCCCATTTTATGACCTTTCTTGCCACAGTTGTTAAGTGAATTACTGCAGTTGTTAGTAACATGGTTGTTAAGTGAATCTGGCCTCTTCATTGACTTTGCTTGCTAGAAGGTTACAAAAGGTGATCCCATGACCCAAGGATACTGCAACCATCATAAATATGAGTCATTTGCCAAATATCTGAATTTTGATCACATGATCATGGAAATGCTGCAACAGTTGTGTGAAAAATGATGAGTCACTTTTTTCAGTGCTGTTGTAACTTTGAATGGTCATTAAATGAACTGTTGTAAGTCAAGGACCACCTGTATGTCATAAGCTTTCATGGAACAAAGTCCATCACATTAGCATCTTAATGAATTTGCTAATCTTAATAGATAGTCACAAACATATACCTCACAGTACACCATGTTTTGCGAAATTCAAAATGGCTGAACTCATACAACACACTGAAACAAAAAACATATTTATTTATTTAAATTTAAAAGGATAAATTTTAGTTTATCCTTAAGGGTGAAGAGAGCCTTTTGGGTTGGACATTACTAATTTAGGTAATTTTAAAGATTTTCAGCACAGGCAGTGACACAACATAAACTATATTTTATTGTGCAAGGAAGCTGATCTCAGCTTCACTATTTAATCTTGGGATTTGAACAACTTTATACTGAAACAGCTGGTTTCAATACAATGGGGCTAATTGTTTAACATAATTGTTGGAGTCAGAAAGATAGTACCACATTTAGCAGGAAATGTATGTTGTGTATCAACCCATGTATGGTTATTGTGATATGATTTTTTTTGTTTATTTTACAAGATGACTGGATAAATCATCAAACAAATATATTTTAATATTTTTCCAAGTTTTGGCTTTCACCTCTGAGTTACTGTTAGATTATAGCCCTTCTGATGAGTGTAATGGCATGAATGACCTGTTTTTAAAAAGGACAGGAGCAACTGTGCTATGTTTCCACAGCAATTGAAATGTAAAGAATGTTGTATGTGTGACAGCGTGAGGGAAAAGTTAGAAATGGGATGGGAAAGCAGGTCTCACAAATTTTTCAATCTGTTCCAGCTGCTTAAGAAAAAAAAATAGAGCAGGTACTGTGACCTGTTTTGTTTTAGAGGAATAATTTCAATGCCTATTTCTTCAACTCCTCCCTTCTTTATCCCCCAAAGCAACCAATTCTACTGTGAAATTTTTCAAAAATTAGGAGGAAAAATAAAATAAATGGCAAAATAATTTGATGCTGTCATTTTTGCCTATTTGGGAATAAGTGTGAAAAATCTGCAGGAATGCTTGCTCTTGGTGTGAACAGATTATAGGGGGCTGGGGAGCACTTTTTAAAATAAAGCAAAACATTCTTAACTGAGAAGAGGTTTTTATGCTTCCCTGGTGTGAAAATTATTAAAAGCTAGCCAAGCAGTCTCTGAGAAATCAGATTCTTTCTTGATCTTTTGATTAGATTAGTATTAAGGGAAGATACTTAGAGGGGCTCTTAGTTTATTATGACACGTCAGGTTTTGCATAGGCAGCATCGGTCTAGTAGTTTCAACTGAACATAACAATTCTGTTAATGTCCAAGATCTCCTTTCTTTCCTTTATCACGGGAAGATGAAGAGAAATATTTGAAGAAAAAGTAGGGTTCCATGCCTGCCCTAAACTGGAAGTGATGTCAAGAAAGGAAAAGTGCAAGGTAAGCCTTGCACTTTTAGTTTTCTCTTTTAAAGCTGACCTGAGTAAGTAGCCTGTGCAAGCACAAGTCACCCTGCATTTTTACAACCAGAAAGTACAGCTTTAGGCTAAAGGATTGTGAAGAGAGGCTGGAAAACAATGGCATTTTTGTCATCTATTTTTGATGCAGTATATGAAAGGCTGGAGAGAAACCAAGCTGATTAGAAGCACCAATAAAACTTCTATGTAGTGTTGATATAATGTAACATTTCATTTTGTTATGCTGGATCAGATATCTGTATTGTAGTGCATGGAGCCCAATCCTCTGCTTTTAATTCTAATACAAGACTGTGCAGACCTGAGGTTTCTTGATAATGCATTTCTTGTTGCTGAGAGGGAAATGTTACTTACCAATCTTTCTCCTTCTAGGAGCCATGGTGGTGCAGTGGTTAGAATGCAGTACCGCAGGCTACTTCTGCCAGCTGCCCGTAATTTGGCAGTTTGAATCTTACCAGGCTCAAGGTTGACTCAACCTTCCATCCTTCCAAAGTTGGTAAAATGAGAATCAAGATTGTTGGGGGCAATATGCTGACTCCGTAAATTGCTTAGAGAGGGCTATAAAGCACTGTGAAGTAGTATATAAGTCTAAGCGCTATTGCTATATTCAACATAATTTCAGGAGAGTCAGCACATATAAGCCCTTTGGAAAATTATGCTTAGTGGGTAATGAGGTATAGCCAGGATAAGAAGGAACCAGTTACTTCTGAGAATAATTCTTGACAAGTCTACATCTTATGCACTCTTGAGGGGAGAACTTTCAACAGGCACACTAGAACATATCAGCAGGTTTAATTCTGGCAAACTATTGCACGAGATAAAGCAATACAAGAGCTGTGGTGGTGCAATGGTTTAGAATGCAGTATTGCAGGCTAACTCTGCTGACTGCTAGCAGTTCGATCCTGACTGGTTCAAGGATTATTACCAAAAAGTGCTAAATGCTATTGTTACAAATAAAAACCTATAATAAAATTTACTAGCTGTTTAAAGAAAGGAAAGCAACAAAAATGATATAATGCACAAATTAAAAGGGATTAGTACCTTTAGAATTCATTGAACTTAACAGTCTTTTAATTCTTATATATTGCAATGGGACTGCAAGCTGATGGTACATATCCTAAACATATCCTAGTCTGTAACAGATCAAGATAAACTTGATAAAAATAGAAAAATATGGGTTAGGCAGCATCTCCATCAGATGGATTTGTAACTGGCTGACCAACCGCACTCAACGTGTAGTCCTCAATGGAATTGCATCTACTTGGAGGGAAGTATGCAGTGGGGTACCCCAAGGCTCTGTTTAGGCCCAGTACTCTTCAGCATCTTCATTAATGATTTAGATGATTTGCAGATGACACCAAGCAGGAATAGCCAACACTCCAGAAGATAGGCTTAATATACAGAAGGATCTTGACAGACTTGAACATTGGGCACTATCTAACAAAATGAAATTCAATGGTGAAAAAAGTAAGATTCTACATTTAGGCAAGAAAAACAAAATGCACAGGTACAGTATATGTGGTACCTTGCTCAACAATAGTAACTGTGAGAGGGATCTTGGAGTCCTAGTGGACAACCATTTAAATATGAGCCAGCAGTGTGCTGCAGCTGCCAGAAAGGCCAACACACTTCTAGGCTGCATAAACAGAGGGATAGAATCAAGATCACGTGAAGTGTTAATACCATTTTATAATGCCTTGCTCAGGCGACACTTGGAATACTGCATCCAGGTTTGGTCGCCACGATGTAAAAAAGACGTGGAGACTTTAGAAAGAGTGCAGAGAAGAGCAAAAAAGATGATTAGGGGACTAGAGGCTAAAACATATAAAGAATGGTTACAGGAACTAAGTATGCCTAGTCTGATGAAAAGAAGGAATAGGGGTGATATGATAGCAGTGCTCCAATTATCTCAGGGGTTCCACAAAGAAGAGGGAGTCAAGCTATTCTCCAAAGCACCTGAGGGCGGGACAAGAAGCAATGGGTGGAAACTAATCGAGGAGAGAAGCAACTTAGAACTAAGAATAAATTTCCTGACAATTAGAACAATTAATCAGTGGGACAACTTGCCTCCAGAAGTTGTGAATGCTCCGACACTGGAAGTTTTTAAGAAGAGATTGGATAACCATTTGTCTGAAACGGTGTAGGGTTTCCTGCCTAAGCAGCGGGTTGGACTGGAAGACCTCCAAGGTCCCTTCCAGCGCTGTTATTATGTTCTGTTCCGTTTATGATTGTAATGGGAAGACTGCATTACGGTTGTAATCTGAGGACTATTTGTAAGTCCCATGGTCAGGGCAGAGTTTGAAAACACAAAATGTTTTTCAAGAAGCTTTACCCATAAAACATATCGACCTCTCAATACGGCTGTGAGGAAGAACACCCCTCTTTCTCATACGCATGCAGATAAGCAATGTATCTTTTATCCTCACTACAACCTGTGGGATAATTAGGTTGAAAGTTGGAACTATCCCGTAGGGGAAGAACTGGCAGAACCTGGGGATGGAGTTAAGAGGGATCAACCTAGAATTCCTATGTAACCACAAGCAGAATAACAGAGTTTGAAGAGACCTTGGGTCTTCTAGTCCAACCCACTCCTCAAGCAGGGGACCCTATACCATTCCAGACAAGTGGATGTCCAGTCACTTCTTAAAAGCCTCCAGTGATAGAGCATTCACAGCTTCTGAAGGCAACCTGTTCCACTGGTTAATTCTCACTGTTAGGAAATTTCTCCTCAGTTCTAGGTTGCTCCTCCCCTTGATTAGATTCCATCCATTGCTTCTTGTTCTGCCTTCAGGTGCTTCAGAGAATAGATTGACTCCCTCTTCTCTGTGGCAGCTCATCAAATATTGGAATTGCTATCATGTCACCCCTAGTCCTTCTTTTCATTAAACTAGACGTACCGAATTCCTGCAACCATTCTTTGTATGTTTTAGCCTCCAGTCCCCTAATCATCTTTGTTGCTCTTGTTACTTAGTCCAACTCAATTTCATTGACCCTTATCTAACTTGTAGTAGGTGCTAAAGGTTTATTGAGAAGATTCCTGTGGTTGGCATGAGTAGCAATGAATCAGTTTAATTGGACCTTCATATATGGACCAGCTCTTTTGTGCTTGACATATCCCAGTCTTATCCATGAACAAAATAGAAATTTGAACTGGGGTTTTCTCAGTCCTAATCTCATTATAATATGGGGAATTTATAATACTCTCCAAAAAATGGGACCATAGCAACTTCTACCATATTCTTTGCTCATAATTCATGGAATAATGGAAGTTATAGTCCAACATCTTAGTTCTGCCTACAGCTGCTCTAATGAAAACACCATTACATTTTCCCTTCTACGCTGTTGAATTTAATTTGACAAAATGTAATGTTTTCTGCTGGTAAGGTATGATTTCATTTGGGGCAGGCAACTGCTGATAAAACCTCTACAATTTTCTGTGTGAAAACCTTTGAACAGATGGCCTGCACACATTTGTGCAACTCCTTTTCCATAATAGGATTTTATAGGAGAGTGACTGAAGACAGGTAAAACAACAGTACCTGTATCATGTTGCCCAAAATAAGTTTGTAGGCTTGTTAGGGCCTAAGATGTGTCTTCATATGTGGTTTTTCACATTGGGACTTGTATAAAATATTCCCTCATTTAGCCTCAGAAATTAATTATCTATGCTGCATTGTTCTTGTGGCAATGACACCATTGCCACAGATTGGCTGAAATGTGGCAATGTTTAGATTAGAATAGACAAGGTTTGTCTTGATGAACTAACAAAAAAAAGCTGCCAAGGTTGAAATCCCAGTTTTGCAAACTGAAGTCATCAAATTTATAAGGCTTATGCTAATAATTTCAGCAGATTTTTCTTATGTCATGTTTGGTCATAAATTAATGTTATTTGATTTCATTTGGCTGTGCTGCTAAAATCCAGCCAATAAATTTACACATTCAAGATTATGGTTAAGCTTTTGTGCAACTACTGTGGTTAAGTTTTGCAGCTTAGCACAATAAGTAAAGTCAACTATGGCCTGTTGTCATAAAGATTATATGCTAAATGTTATAAAGCCACTTAGAGTTGGTTGATAGACAGATGGGCAGCATACAAATTTATTATTTATTTATTTAGCATACGGCTTCATTTTCATAGCCATGTATTTTGAAAGGCAGGAAGGTCTACAGAATAGTCTGGCTAGTTGCTAGTTCATTTCGTTCACACTAGCACACTATCCGGGGTGCACCATGGAGACAAACTAGCTTCACACCCATAAATTTAATAAGTAAATATGTGAAGCAAGCTAATACGGCTTGTTCAAGAAGCTACTATTTAGGAATTCCCAGACTTTTGAGGTTGCTACACGCCATTATGGATGCACGTTAAAGAATCCTATAAATCAAGTGGCAACTATAGGACCCAGAAGGATGGAGTACTGTAGGAGGTTAAATTTCACATCTTGTGGAAAAAGTTTTACTCCTAAAATCTATGGAGATTCTCGGTCATCCAGGTCACGGTTGTCCCAAAGGTGCTTTTTCAAGAGGCAACTGGACTTTCTGTTTTTTATTTGAAAACGTTTCATTTCTGAAGAGCCCAAGAAGCTTCTTGGGTGTCAGAAAACCAGAAAGTCCAATTGCCTCTTGAAAAAGCACCTTTGGGTACTCCCGAGATCTGCTTTCCGGACTTCCC
>JANHFL010006467.1:20813-41004 GCA_032468155.1 Oxyrhabdium leporinum | reverse complement strand
CAATCTTCTTATAGCCTAGGCCATCTTTATGTAGAGCAACAATTCGTTTTTTCAGATCCTCAGAGAGTTCATTGCCAGTGCCACTTCCAGTAACCAGTATGAGAGAGTGAGAGCAATAACACCAAATTTAACACACCTGCTCCCCCTTCATACCTGAGACCTTGTACCACTAATGAGTCACATGACACCAGGGAGGGAAAATGGCTACTTTGGCCCCATTTGGACATTATCACTTAGGGGTATACTCACTTTTGTTGCCAGCATTTGAGACATTAATAGCTGTGTGTTGCGTTATTTTGAGGGGGCAGCATATTTACACTGTTATACAAGCTGTATACTCACTATTTACATTGTAGCCAAGTGTCATTTCTTCAGTGTTGTCACATGAAAATATATACTTCAATATTTACAAAATGTGAGAGGGTGTACTCACTTCTGTGATGTACTTTGTGTGTGTGTGTATGTATATATTAAGAAATATGTATGCATGTGGGGTTTGTGTGTGTGTTATTTTAGGATTAAAAATGTTAATCTTAATTTATAAAGGTAGCATATATAACAATATGAAAAAACAAATCCATGATAATAACAAAAATAAAAATTATACAAACTATTTAATCATCAAATAAGTAATGTGTTTAAATATAAAAATGTCTGGGCAAAATGGAATATTTGGATCTGGCAGTATGAAGAACCCCCTGTCCTGCAAATGCTGACGTCATAAACACATCCATTAATTTTCTAGGCATGACATAGGTTTACTTTCTTACCCTTTTTTCCATTACCTTCTTCTGGGATGTTTTTACAGCTTCCCAGTTCAAAAGAAAACAAAGTTGGATATTCAACTATGTTGGGTTGGAAGCAGATGAGAGTTCTCTCCAAGGAGCTACTATGTACATGCATACCATTCTTACCTCTGGTGAGCAAGAGGTTCATGTTGTTGAAGAAATGACAAACCCAGATTTAGCTAATCTTCCTTCCTGAAGTTTCTTATTTGCCACAGGCATCTTAAGAAATTCTTCATCAAGTTGCTTTGATTGACTTCCATGTTAATGCATAGAGTAGAACATAATAACTCTTTGGAAAATTGGTCTTTTTAGTTGTGAGACAGCTTTTGGCTCAAAAAGAGTATTGAAATGATTTGAAAGTGCATATGCTAAGATAAAATATAACACGAAAAGGTGTTCAACACAAACTGCAATGCAGATTAAGGACTGAACTGGAAATGGGAAATAATTATTTTTTCCCCATGAACATACAGAAAATTGGAATGGACTGAAAGTAGACCAATTCATCTTGTACCTATAGTTGATCAATGCCCAAGAACAACTATTTCATCTTTGGTTGCCCTATGTGAATGGGCTGTGTTTTTTTTAAAAAAAATCTGCCAGGAATTCTGCAGTGTAAGACTACTCTTGAGAGCAAACTAACTTCTTTTAAGGAAACATTTTTTTCTTTCTGGACCACTTCATAAGTTTCCAAAACCCATCAGCATTCTAAATGACAAATATTTTAAACAAAGAATTGTGGGTTAAAATAATTCTCCCACCCCCCCATCTCCCACTCCGATGCAATTCTTTATTAAGTTACTTTTGCATTTTAACATTATGTGCTAACTTAATATGGCAATAATTTGTATGACCTGGTATATTTTATTGCTGATTTAGGTGCATCATTATAGGTTTCCAAATGCAATTTATGGTGCTGGTTAAAGGCCTAGGACCAGATTATTTGTGGCACTGGCTCTTCCCAGTGGTTTCTGCTTGTCTACCAAATTTGTCAGCATTGGTATGTTCCAAGCATAGGTTCAAGTAGTATCAATAAAACAGTACCACTTAGTGGGTCCCAGGAAGTGTGCCTTCTCTGTTATGGTACCTGCCCTATGGAACAGTTTCCTTGCCCAAAATATTGAGAGCCCCTACTCACAGGCCTTGAAAACCTAGCTGTACCACCAGGTTTTGGGTCATGATATTAGTATGAGGGCTCAGGCATGTGTGATGAATGGGTTAGTGGATTTGTGGTTTTACTGAGTCTCAGTGTAGTTTTATTTGGTTTCTTTTGTTTTAATGGAATTGTTTTTATTTTGCTCACTGATCTGAATTTCTTGCGTGGATGGGTGGCCATATCAATTGGACTGATAAATAAAATAACAAACATTCAATTTTTGCCAATGGTAATGGCAATAATCATGTTCTGACCATAGTGAAAATGTTCAGAGCTTGGATTATTTGCCCTCTTCTTTATGGCATAGAGGTCTGTTACTACTACCAATTTAGCTGAATAGGAGTAGGCCAATGTAAATTGTAAAACGTTCTGCTGCAATTTCTTCACTGGATATCAAGCTCTCTACCAAGATTAGAATTGGGCATAATATCCATAGAAACTTGTGTGTGGCTTTGCCACTTGTAATATTAGATTAAATTGTTTTTTTTTGTGAGAAGTACTCAGGCCATCTTGACTTTGCAGGACCACTTGAAATCCTAATAGAAGATAGATATCAGACTCATTCGATATTATGAGTATTACAGATAGTTAGTTTGCCTTGATTTTGCTCAGCCATGAGATAGTCTGGTCTGAGCTGAAGCAAAGGTCCTTGAGATAAGATATTAAGCAACTAAATAAAACCGTAACATTATACAAAGCAGAACTGTTGGGGAGGCCATTCTCCCATACCAAGAGTTAAATAAACAAGCATCTTGTAGAAGAAGAGCATTTACCCTTCTTTACTACAATGTTTTCCCATCTTCACTATTAGTGGAAGATTAAGTAACATTTCTATGAAAGAGACTTTACCCTGTCTCTGTTTACCCTGGCAAAACCAGAAATGGCTTTCCCCTGGAATTCTGCACTCTTCCTTTTATATGGTGTGGCCAAAGTATCTTATTCCATTTTCATGCCAGCTCAGCGACAGGTCACCAGATATTTCTAGAAGAGTTGCTGAATGTGTTCACAGATGCCATCATTACCACATTCCTGATCCTTTAGCAATCTTGATAATTTTGGTACTTTTCATCTCTGCTTCTTTCGATTACCACATGTGCAGTGGCTTTGGGGAGGTCGAGCTTTTTAAAAATTTATCTAATCTGTTTTTTGCAAAATAAATAAATAATAAAGAAAGGCAAACAAACAAATGGAAGACAGTGCTTACCTTTTTCTCTCTCTAGATGGGCTCACAACATGCCAAACAATCCAGATTAATAAAAGACAATTGCTGAGATCATCTAATATGTATGCATAAAGAGATTAGCTAATAGTACATGATACAACCATAGAATTTTCATGCTGAATTCTCATAACTTTTATTCAAATTGGAGTGTTTTGAGAATCCAATTTATGTGTCCTAGATCTTTTAAGAAAATTGATAGTTATTTTAAGCACCCTTGAATTGATTTAGGGCACTGAAACACACATTGAAACAAATTACCAAAGGGCTACAAATCCTTACGGTGCTCCTTGATGTTCAGCTTATTTTTTTTCTTGTTGTATGATTGTCACTCTAATGGTTTTGCTATCTTTTGAGTAGCTTCTCTCATGCAATTAAAGATTGCTGGCAGGAGAGTGGAAAGGGAACAGTTTTAGCACATGGCATTGACACTTCTTTAAAGGGAACATTTTGCAACTTTTAAGAATAAGGGATACTTTTATTCTGCATAAAAATTGGGACCCTTCAATCTTATGATTAAATACTTATAGTTATGAAGTCCTGACCCAGAAAGGATTCAGTCCTTGAATGTTTCACCATGAATCTTTGATCAATAATGATCTTTTTTTTTTCTTGGCTTTCCTCATTTCTTTTCTCTTTTCAAATATCATTTGCCGCTAAAATCAAAATATATAGTACTCAGCAGTCAGGCTATTCTGCACCTGTTAGGAGAACCAGTTTTACACCTACTAGAATTATTGTAAAAAACTTTTCAAGAAAACTAAAGTAAAAATTAACGAGGAGCAAGGTGCCCTTTCCCCTACTAGCTGCCTTACCCCTTCCCACAGAGAGAACAGCATTTGAAAAAGACATGAAAAACTAGTCTCACTAATTTCCTCTAATTGAAAAATGATTCTTCTTGTTGAGGAAAATGACATTATTTCTGGTTCGAGAGAGTGATGGTGTTAACAAAGAATAAATTGTCGATCAATTTGCTTGAAAATACAAAGTTAATAATTTCACTGATTATTTTCAGAAAACACTGAAGAATAATGAATTAGTGTAGGCCAAGTGAGAGGGGTTTACTGCTCATTCACCACTAATGATAGGTTTCTCGGCCACCCCTTGCCCATTCTTGCCACTTGCTCTTTTTGATGGATGGATAGATTATACTTGTAGACCATTATTAAATTCATATTTCTAGGTGAAGTACAAATCAGTTACAATGCAATCCTAAAACACAAAGTGGTATTAAACATTCCTGTAAAAAGCAGAATAGTATACAAGATGACATCAACTTCAAGAATGGTAATAATATAACTGGTATGGAAGATTTGCAAATGGTGAGTATAATAATTTTTTCAGTTAATTTGATCCACTTAGATTAAAAAAAATAATGCTCTCTTTCATTATACGTTTTTGCTCACTGATTCTACAGTAGAATGTCTCCTGTTTGGAATAAAGTTAGTCTAGGACAGAAAACCAGAGAATGCTTCATGCCAGTTAAATGTATTTGTTACCTTTTTCCAGGATTGTTTTGTTTATTTCACCTGGGAAAGGCTCTCCAAGGTCTCAGCAAGTGTAATCATTTGCTACCTGACCCCTTTACTTGCAGACACTCTGAATTTTCTGCATGAAAGGCATGTGCAATTGGCACAGTCCTTGGACAGTCACACATAATAGTGAGAAGCAGCAGAATTACTTATGCTTAGCAAAGACATTAGAAAGGAAGTATAGAAGGTCAGAATGGTGAAAGCAGTGATAGAAAAACAGGACAATTTTCACATAAAATATTCTGGGTTCAATATGTGGCATTTCCATTTTTTAAATAATTTTTTTTGAAGAGTTATTAAGGTTAGACTTAACAATTGTGAAAAAAAAACACCTTGGCAATGTACATAGACAACTTATTACAGATAGTCCTCAACAGGTCAAGGTTACAATGGAACAAAAACAAAAAAATGGTATTATGATCCAGATTTGAAGTTCCGAAGTTCCAACTCCTCCTCCCACAGACATATGATAGCATTTTGGGAGCTCAGCAACCAGCTCAATTTTGTGGCCATTTGCAGTGTCCTGTTGTCATATTTTTGCAATTTATCATGGTTTTCTTTTGCTGGAAACCAGCGTTTACTTCTAGTAATTCTTACTTCTTCTTACTTTCTTCTTACTTTCTGACAAAAAAAAGTCCCTTGTAGACAATGGATTCAGTTAACAACCATGGTGTTTGTTTAATGATCAATGCAAAAAATATCATAAAATTGTATCTATCACACGACTTGGTTAATGACCATCACAAATTACAACGATAATTCCAGGCTCAGCCACAGTTGTAAGTTGAGGACTAGCTGTAATTTTCATACTGAAGTATGTAGCCAATCATATTTCACTACATTGTGATGTCATGAATTCAGTTCAGAGAAGAGTACTATAAAGGGCAAAGTCAATGCACAGGCAAATTGTTTTGCAATCTTTTTGCAACCAGTAAAAGAAATGATGCACGTTTTGACCCAAATATTGAGTATGATTATCCACAGTAATTTTGCAGGAATAATTGCAAAGCAATGAACCCATGTCATGAATACATGTGTGGAGTATTTGTTTTATGGCCAAGAAGTTAGTACGGGCCCATTTCACACATTTTGTGTAATGTATATGCATGAAACAAAAAGGTGTTTGGAAATGGAACTATTATACAGGCACACCCATTGGAGTGTGAGAAATGGCTGTGACTCTTCACCAAGGATACAGTATATTTATTGATAAATCTGGTTTTACTATTAAGTTTGTGAAGATTCCAATTACCAATGTTTGTAGTTTGAGGCTGTATTATTATGGAAGTAATAACTAACAGCTAACACCATTCCCAGACTTTCAAATTAGTTGGTTTTTTTTTTTTTAAAAAAGGTTAATGTCAAGCAAAATGTTTTTTTTTTTTAAATTCCCTTCTGAAATTTCCATTAGGCTTGAAAACATCTTTTTCTGATTAGGTCACTGGAAGTCCACTGACTTATCTGCCTTGCTGTTGTGCTTGGCAATAAGGCAGTTTTTCTTTTCCTCGAGAGTATTCTTAATTTTAGGAACCATTTTAGACCTTGTTTTGATTTTAAACATAGTTTCAGGATACTACGATTCCAGCATGTGCTACCAGAAAACTGAATTGTATCAGATGTGATCCCATATTAGCAGTAGAGTCTTGGCAAGATGCCTCATTCACAAGACTCAGTGTTAACTCTTCTCCTTGGCTAGAGGACAGCCTGACTTTTTAATGCTGGTTTGCACTAGAAGCAAAAATATTATGAACATTTTAACCCAAATGTTCTGCCACATAGGTAGTCCTCAACTTACATTTATTCATCTAGTGACTGTTCATACTTACAATCTGAAAAAAGTGACTTATGACCATTTTTCACACGACCATTGCAGCATCCCCATGGTTGCATGATCAAAGTTCAAATGCTTGGTAACTGAACTGGCTCATATTTATGATGGCTGCAGTGTCTCGGAGTCATCCGATCACCTTTTACGACCTTCGGACAAGGAAGGTCAATGGGGAAGCCAGATTCACTTAACAACTGTGTAACCAACTTAACAACTGCAGTGATTCACTTAATAACTGTGGCAACAAAAGTCGTAAAATGGGGCAAAACTCACTTAACAACTGTCTTGCTTAGCAATGGAAAATTTGGGCTCAATTGTGGTCGTAAGTCAAGGGCTACTTGTACTATCTCAAGGAGTGGAATGTTTGTTTTTTTCTTTTGCTACTGAGACTTTCACTTGATTTTGCAATTAGAAGCCCCTGAGGTCTTCCTTTCCGCCTTTAAAATATAAATGAAATGAAAGTTCAGTGTTTGGTAATAGTGTTGCTATGAAGGTCTCTGAGATCCCAGAGCAGAATGAGAAGATCCTCCTTTTCTCCCTCTTCCAACTCTGGATACACCCAAGCTATCTTTCTGTGCTTTGAAATAGTGGCTTCCATGGGTTTTGCTGTTCATAGCTCAGAATAAGCAATTGATATCTATGTTAGTTCTGTAGAACAAATGCATTGGGGTGCTAGCCTGTAGTGTTCTGGCAATGATAATTCAGGACTCGGGAGAAGATAATTAAGGTATCTTTATTAAAACGTGGTCCGTGATTGATTGGTTTTAAGATTGGTTATTTATATGCATCTAACTGAATACTAAATATAATGCTTTCCATTCTGCGTGTATGTGTGTGTTCATGTAAGTGTGTATGTATAGCTATGTATACAGACAATACATACAATATACATATAATATTAAAAATAGAATAATGTGCTAAAATTGAAGTTACACTAATAAAATTAGGCTCACTGCACTCTGGAAATGTGTAAAGTCTGCTCTAGGTGAGATGGGTGGCATTTAAATTTAATCAATCAGTCAATCCATCCAGTAACTATCAAGATAGATCTCTGATCTACTTTGAAGAGGTGACACCTATTCAGGAAGTCCTAAGCTGACTAGTGCCAGTTTTTGTTAAGTTACGGCATAGTGTATATTTATATATTTATTGCCCATCCAGGTGTATTATTCACACAACAGCAGTGAGGAGCAACCCGTCTGCTCTGTAAAAGAGGTTAATTATCCAGAAATACAAGATGACAATCTGCAATGGGAAATACGTGGTATGAAGAGCTCTTTTGTGCACTGATTTGCACGCGATCCTGAAGCCTGTTTTATCAGGATTCAAACTACAGGCAAAAGGTTCTTTGCTGCAGTGCAATTTTATAGAGTGCTAGCTGAGTAAATAGAACACTAAGCAGGATTCTTCTGTTCTTGAAAATGGAGACAGACCGTTTGAGTCGGCTATATTTTTGCACCATTCTTGATTAAAATTTGCAGTCTTAGAGGAAATGCTGTTGGAGTTTGCCACTTCAGTTTCTATGTAATTTTTCTACAGGCCAAGCAAATTATTGCTTTTACTGTTCACATTTTTCTCTGAAAAAAAAATCCCAAGGCAGTAAACAGAAAGAAATGAGAACAAAGAACAGTCTGCACAATCAAAATAAAAGAAAGTAATAAAAAAATGGTTAGGAGAAATTTTTAAAAAATGTTAAAGATTTTTGTTAAAAAAGAAAGCTTGAGACCCTTGAAATAGATGCATAGACGATAGCTAGATAGCTAGATAGATAAAGGGCATACATCCCTAAAATTTCTGTTTTGCCTTGCTGATTCATATCAGTCCTGACTGGGTGCAGACTGCAGTGCTGTTTACTGGAAAGCCAGTCCTTTTTCCTAGTGACAGTGACACTGTCACCTGGTCACCCCAGTTTGTCCCTGTGATTGTTAAAAACCAACCAAGCAAATCCAGAGTAAAGAAAATCATCTCTGAACATTTAGGTTTGTGTTTCATGGTGCCCTCTACTGTTAGAAAATTATTTGAACCAGTTGAGAGGGAAGCAGTGATGATGATTCTTCTTCTCAGGAATCCCTCTCTCTCTCTTTGTTCCGCTAGAAAAAGGGCTTCTGAGAAAAGGAAACTTTAGAAGCAAATGCCCCAGTCCTCCTCCTACTAATGGAAGTCTCTGCCAGATCAATGTGTTATTTATTTATTTAATCAATTTGTATAGCTACCCATCTCAACAAGGGGCCCTGCGGTGGAGAACAATGTTAAAATAAAGTTTTAAAAAATGACAGCCATAAACACAAAAATTAAAATACATAGCAGCTGAGGAAAGTTGACAATTGATAATTACACAACTAGGAGATGTATCCCTTCGCACACTTGGATGCCCAGGCCTGGGCTGTATAAAAATATACAGTGGTATTTTAAAACAGTGAAGATATCTCAAGTTTCATTCATAGAGTTTATGTGATTTAGTTAAGTGAGATAGGAGTATGTGAAAAGATCAAAATCAAAGAGTTTATTGATAAAGCAATGCCTGTAAGAGTTGCAACAGAAGTGAAAATTAAGAGTGATAAAGGGAGAAGGAGAAAAAAAAACCCTAATATTTAGTTACTATGGCGGCATCCAGTGGTTGTGTGTTAAGGCATTCTGTGATTATTTACTGTACTAAGCATCTTCTCAACAGTCAAATTACTGCAGTGGTTAAGATATTTAATTTGGACCACAGAGAGCCAGAATTCTAAATCTGTGGAAGGGTACCGAAGCATTGATTTACCAAGATCTAACATTATTTCCTTTCTGTTCCTTGTCCAAGATGAATGTGAACAAGAGACTTTGAATTATAATAAACAGGTTCTTCACCAATGGAATATGTTTTGACCAAAAAACAAATAGGTTAATGAGCAAGTCAGACTGATTATCTATTAACAAGTCATAACTGTTTCAATAACTTATAGAGAGCTGCCCATGTAACTCACTAAGAACTATATCTTGATTTTCCTTTGGGGAATCAATAATTAGATTTTTAAAAATGATCTGCTAAGAATTCTGCTGGAATGAAATATTCTATTCTGTGTGGGAATGAAAAAACTTCCAGAGAAGTTTTAATGGTTATTATTTTGGCAACTAAATTGAGACTTGGTGTTTGTACTCTAAATGATGATGCCAGCTATGAATATATTGATTTTTGTCTCTTATTTCCAGAAATCTCTGCTTTTTTAAAATTCTTGTATCAAATCATTATCTTTCTATTAAGCATCTTAATGACAAACACTCTTCTTCATATAAGATTTTAAGAGTATATTTCAAAATTAGAGTGTGATAAGGGCCTTACATTAGATTATGTCAATGGGGGCTCTCTTTGTGCATTGATTCCACATTATTGCTTCATTTTCCAAGAAATGGAAACGGAATGACAGAAGTGATAAAGACAAAGTATGAATCAAAACAAACATGTGTAAGAGTCCATATTAGGGATTACATCATGACAATAAGAGCAGTGAGCCATAGTTACCCACTGTTATCACATTTGCAGATAGCCGGCTGGTGGGCAATTTAACTGATCTATTCCTTATTGGGGAGGGACAAATCACAAGAATATTTCCAGGGGCCAATGTGAAGCATATTATAGGCATCTGACAAATAAAGTCCTTTGGATCTGTTCTGAGCCAGGCGCCAATTCGGAAGGTCCTGTTGAGTTGCCCGAGATGTGGTCTGGTCGTCCTGATAGCCAACATATGTTTGGATCCAGTCAGTGGTAAACTCATTCTTGAATGAGATATTGGGTCCACTGTACAGTATCTGTTTTCTTTCCAAGCAAATGCGATTTGATAATAGTCACCAATATCTGTCTTATGCTCAGATTATTTGACTGACATCAGGCTAAGAGGTGCCACCAACATCTGCAGGGAGAATGGATCTTTTTGGGCAGTTTTCCCCAGGCATATAATGGATCCAATTAATTTAGAGAGGTGCCTGGGAAATTCCAGAGACCATGGTGAGTTTATCCTAGTGCCTGCAGGCTGTGTCTTGTTGGAGAATATACTTAGACTTAAACACAGCAACACTGAGTGACTGTGGGCAGCAAAACCTTTCAATTCTAGGCATATATAATTTGTTTTTGGGGTTGTTGTGGTTTTTTTTTGCTTTATAAAAAACTTTCTGAGGTTCCCAGACTCACTTCTGTGAGATGGATAGCTATAGAAATTGAACAAAAAACATATAACTATTCCATCTTTGGTTCTTGTTGGGGGTCACATTAACTAATGCAAAGCTGAGTCATAACATAGGAGTATTCTTGGACTCACACTGCAGATGTGCCAATTACAACTATTACTGAATTGGGAGTAATGCCACTTACAACCGTTATCAAATCAGGAGACTCTGCTTATAGTCACTTATAAATAGTTATGTAACCATTGTAACCCTTTGAAAATTTCTCAAATTTTATTGTGATTCTTTTGAGGGCAACATTTGAAATGCCTTTATTTTTTTTATTTTTTTTCCCGTTCCTTCCTGATTTTGGAGCCAAAACTATTCTCTTTGGCAGTAGAATCCAAGTTGCAAGAAGGGTCTCCACCTTGTACAGCATTGCTGATTATGGGTATGACCAAGTCATCTCCGATAGGTGAAGGTAAATTCAATTCTTTCTATCCATTGGACAGAACTGTGATACAATTGTATTTCCCATTTTCTCTTTATATTTTACCTTCGTCCAGCTATTATGGTGCTTACCTTGAGGCTACTAATACCTGTTTATTATTTAATCATAGCTTTTAAAAATTCTGTATGTATGAGAGAAACAGATAAACATGGGGATGCACTAATTTTGTCACTATCCAAGCTGTAGTGTTCTTTTTGTTTTAAGATTAGCATTTGACTCTGTGTGGTCTGACATCTTTATTCTTTTGTCTGACAAATCTGTGCACTGACTTGTAAAAAAAGAAGAAAAATCAATATTGTTTTCCCTGGCACATTCTCTGCAGCTGAGTTGATTTATTATCACTGTTCTTTTTCCCTTCTCTCTCTCTCTCTCTCTCTCTCCTCTCTCTTCCTCTCTCTCTCTCTCTCTCCTCTCTCTTCCTCTCTCCCTCTTTCTTACTGTTTTATCAGTCTCTTTCTATGGCTTTAGGGTTGAGTTCCTGATAATATCACATGGTAGAAGACACTAAAAGAGTTTCCGTGACCTTATCCCCTTTGTGATCTTGTCCACTATGATTGTGAACTGGAGCTATAAGGTGAACAGTGATTTTATCCAGCGTTCACGATCAGATTTATGTTCTTTTTGTGCCTGTGCCAGAAACAAGAGCAAAGTGGAACTATCAGAAGCTGCTTTATTTTTAAAGGAACAATCTAAATGCTACATTCCCTCTGCAATCCAGCCTAAGTACAAGTGTCAGTTACAGGGAAGACTGGACAACTCTGAGCTGATGTTCTTGTTTTGTTAAACCAAGACCTCTGTTTGATCACTTCAACTTAGGCAACGGACTTTGAAGTTCAGTTGACCAAGCTTTATAGTAGTTGCTATTATAATCTCTCAAAGAAGGCATCACATTATGGCTTAATTTTCCCGTTCTATATGAAAATGGGTTGAGGACTTTACACATCATATAACTTAGAATGTCTTTTGCGATATGTTTGCCAATTTTAAAGTAAGCGTTTCATATCTAAGGCTGCATTGAAAAGGTGAGGGCAGAGAAAGCTGAGCTTTTATCAAAACAATGAAACGTGCAGTGACATCATCATGCATGCCCCACCCCTCATGTCTTTATATCAAAAAAGAAGTACAAAAAAGGACAGAGTCACAATTTATCATTTGATCCCCTCACAGATGCATATGATATTGGAATTTTCTAGAGATGAGTTATAATTTTGAAACCTGGAATTAAAAATATTTTTTCACCTAATCTTAGTATCATTCAAAGAAGATCATGTAATTTATTTATTTTTTTAAAAATCAATCTTTTCCTTGGTCACTTAAAAATTGCATTTTAGAACCAAACCTAGGTTCAGACCTAAAATGTAGAATACTTCATCTATGTCAAATGCATCTTGGTATGTTTCCCCCCCAAAATTACAATTTAACAAGTAAAAAATATAAACTAAAAATAATAAAAATAGTGCTAAGAAAAGAAAGGCTATAGTAAAGAAATACAAAAGCAAAATATGAAGAAATGATTTCCCCTTTTAAGAGAAGTATACAACTCTTCTTCCCGCAGCCCATCTGTTAACTGTAAATAATTCCTTAAAACCTTGTTGTTTCAGTTTTAATCAGCAAAAAATTAAGAGATAATCAGATATATATTTTAACCTTAATCAAATAAACCAATTTAAGAGTCTTCCCTTTTAATTTTAACAGTCATGATCTTTAGTCCCTTCAAATATTGTCCTGGAACTTGATTTCATTTCCTCTTTTTCTTTGTTTCTTCTCACAAAATTCTTCAAACGTGGAAATCCAGTTTAGGAAAATTATGCAGATCACTTTCTTGGTTTATTATTTGCATATCCCTCTTAATTATTAAGATATCAGTCAACTTCTTTTGTATGTCCAGAGTAGCATCTTTTACCATATCACTTTTGTGGCCTGGCATTTTAAAAGTCATTTTCAGATCAGTTTCAAGCTTACCAGAATTAACTTGTTCCTCTTTCATAACATCTTTTAAACACAGCTATAGTTGCAGACACTTTTACAAGCAACCTCTGAGTTTATTGTTCAGAAGTATTATTTTATACATCCTATGTCAAAATACTTTGTTTCACTCTGTGTTAGTAGCTCAAATCTAACTGTTCTTCTCCTTTAATTGTAATCCCTAGCTCCTTCTCTTGTGCAACCTTAGAAGTTACATCCTATCAAGTTTTTTTTTTTAAGAATTCAAAACAAAAGCATTTTCTCATAGGAAGGATTCCAGTAATTAATTCCAGTTTCTTATTTCAAATCCCTCTGGACTTGTAGTTTATTTGTAACTTGGCAAAAACCAAAGTCTAATTGTCCTTTTTGCTGTTTATTACAAAATATTTTTATGTTCTTAAATTTGTATTTAAAACTTCTTTCACTAAGGATTGAAGGACACTAACCCAGTGCTGTAAATTTTGCAAATTGAAAGGTTCCTATAACTGAAAAGCAATTAAATAATATACAAAAGTGATGAGAAAAGGAAGTATGCACTCTCAGTGTTTTTTTTAAGTGCCAATCTTGGTTTGAGAAACACAGTTATTCACTTGTGTCCCAGATTTTTGGAAACCCACCAGAGATTGCTGTCTTGTGGTCTCCTCATGAAGAGCAACTATCTAGACTCTAGAGTTCTTGTGGGCAATCCTAAGTGCACTCCTTGTCCAGAAAGGAATTGAAAGTTCTACTTGCCGGATGTTCATTCCATCTTCAATTTGCTATTTCTTTCCTGGAAGTCCAAATCTATCTTGAAGTTTCCATAATTGAGATTAATACTGTTTTTGAATTATTCATTTTCGTTGAAAAATTAGGAGGCTAGCTTATCAGAAAATAAGTAAATCACTGATAAAATTATAATGTGCATAGACAAAAAATGATCTCAAATGAAAAGCTTCCTCTCACTTGTTCAAATCTGAGTGAAATCTAGAATATAATTTGGGATGTCCCTCAAAAAGGTACATAATCTATTGAACAAAATTAAACATTATAATTAAGTATCCAAATTCTATTTGAAATGAAAGAAAATAATGTATTTGATGTACTTATAATATGCTCTCCTATGTTAAACTCCATTGCTCACACGAAAGTTTATAAATACAAATAATTTTTAAGAGGAGTCAAGTGTAATCCTTTCAGATATTCCAAACCCAGAAACAGTGCTTTTTCCTCCACAATCAAGGCCTTTAATTTGAAGCTACACATTTGTTATCAAGCTGTGTTGTTCACACACACACACACACACACACAGTGTTTGAAAAGGTGACTAAATTGGGTTTTTGGGGGGAAGTAATAAAATACTCCGCAAACAGTTTATCTGATCAATGGGAAATGCATTTACAAGCTGCTCTGGGTTAATGTGCTGAACACAGGGAAAGAATAACTTATTGACTTCTGAAGAGTGATGTTGGTTCAGGTTTTTCTGAACAGCATAATATACAAGCATATAAAGAGAATGGTGAGGACGCGACCTGTAATTCACTGCACTCATTTGGTTGGTTGAAATGAATCAGATAAAAGTTGCATTCAACATTTAGAAGTGCTTAAGTCATAGCCTTGACCTCATTCTATTCATGTCAGCTGTGGTTAATTGAACTACTTGAATTCCAGGACCAAGACAGCGGTAGGAGCAACCCTAGAGTCCCTTCTGAAGCACCTCTGGCTGGTATTATTTTTCAAGCACAACTGAGGCTTTCTAGGTACACGTTAATAAATGCTGAGCAGTATCTGCTGCACCATACGTTATTTTGGGCAATATAGTTTATTGCACGCCCATTTCTTTTTGTATTAAACTTCATTTTAAGATCAAGAGATCTTAAAAATCACATGAATTAATACAGGGCTTATGGAGATAAAGTTATCAAAGTCTGGAACAGATTAGTTATAGGTTTTGAAGTCTGATAAAAGGAGCCAGTCTAGGTGTAAAGTCATACAAACATCAGGACAAAGAGCTGAAATAGCAAATGCTTAAGATGAACAAACTGATGTGTTTTCTGAAGTCATTCACTATCTGATTTCACTTTGGTCTTGCTGTCATTTTCAGTGATGTTGAAAGGTAGAGTGGAAACAGTCTCACCAGTGCTTCTCTGGTGAAGATATTGAGCCTGTGAGAAAGACAGTGCACCAATAATTAAACTAGGGTTATCCACAGTACCTCCAAGGACATAATTTTGAAGTTGGCCTTCTATAAAGCAGCAGGTTCTGCCTTATTTGTTTAATGCTAATACAACCGGTATGTCAGAATGGTCTGTATCAGAGTTTCTCAACCCCAGCAACTTTAAGATGTGTGGACTTCAGCCTCCAGGATTACCAAGCCAGCATGAAGTCTACACATCTTAAAGTTGCTGAGCTTGAGAAACACTGAATACAATCAGTTCATTCAGAAAGATAGGATGAAAGATTCTTTTTTTTTCTTTTTTGAGACTTAATTAGCTAAGAATATGAAATATAATTATTGTCAAATGCTCATTTGTCTACATTTATATCTGGTATTTCCTACAAAAAATCATGGATGCTAATAACAGGATTCCTGGCTATTTTATGCCACAATTAATCCTGGAAGTTAGCAATGAATCCCAAATCTCCTAGGGAATTTTATGGCTGAGTGAAGGCTTGGGCAATGATCTTATCAAACTAGACCAACTCTGCAGCTCAGTGGTATTTTCAGTTTAGACTTTGTTTTCAATAGAACGAGGGTGGATATTTAAGGTATGTTGCAATGACAGAGATTAAATGAAAATAAATGTGTGAGCAGGTTTATCATAAAATTAAAGCTCAGATTTAACAGTACTTCCCTGCAAGTATCCAGTTCTTATTTTATTTATTTATATAACAGCTTGACATGTCTAGAGGGCAGGGCATCCAATTTAAAAGATACCTTAAATTGTAATTTTCTTCTCAGGGTTGAGAAACTGCAATGAAACTTGGTATGCATACTTTTAACACAATTCCTACCTTAAAGTTCTGCTTATGATATTGTTGATGCTTTACTCCCATAGCTATTTGGATGGATATGGGGGGAAAAGATGGATATTATCTATCTTCTATAGCCTGATCCTTTAAATCAGGGGTCCCCAACCTCTGTGGCCTGGCAGGAACCGGGCCGCACAGCTGGAGGTGAGCGGCAGGCGAGTGAGCGAAACCGACACCATATCCCCCCCCCCTCCCCAGGTTCATGGAAAAATTGTCTTGCACAAACCAGTCCCTGGTGCCCAAAAGATTGGAGATTGCTGCTTTAAATATTACTCATTTCAGACTGGACAAAGCTTTCCTGAAAGCCGCTGATGTAGGTTTGAATTAGAAAGCTGGACTTCACATGGCATTCGAAGGCTGATGTTTCAGAGTAAATCCTTTAGCCAAGAAAGTAATACTAACTGTCTGATCTGCCACTGCCCAGCCCTGCTGCTCTGTTTAAGCTGAAAAACCTCACCATTGTGTGTGCATACATATATATGTATATAACAGGATAAGAATTGGGAGGGACCTTGGAGGTTTTCCAGTCCAACCTCCTGCTCAAGCAGGAAACCCTATATCATTTCATACAAATGGTTGTCCAATCTCTTTTTAAAAACCTCCAGCGCTTTAATGCAGTGTTTTAATACACAGCGTATGTGTGTATATCTATACTATTTACACACACACACACACACACACATGTGTATATATGATATGTATGTGTATACATCTCTACACTACACACACACACACACACACACACACAGCGAAAGAGAGATATGGAATAAATTATTGTCAGGACATTAAAAGGATTTCATTTCCTTCAGCATACATATGCATTCTGCTGCGACATGTCCTCTCTGCCTCCTAGTGTAGCCATTGATCCACAGCCTTTATAATGAAGTCTAATAACAACTCTATTACTGCTGGCCTCCTGATTGGCTCAGGCGCCTACAAAATTAGCTACAAAGAAGCCAGCTTGTCAATATTAATTCCACCACAGAGATTACTTGTTATGGTAGAACAAAGGTGTTCTGGCTCAAGCTGAACAACTTAACTCCTTGTCTCATAAAATTTAAGCTGCTATTGATCGCTTTCTTCTTTTGTGCTGAAGGATTAAACCCACCCGGGCAAGGGTGTGAGTGCATGCCAAGGAGTGGATGTGTGTTTGTGTGCCCTCCCGCAAGACACCCTCAGACCTAGAATCACTCTTTTTCTGCATTCCCCCAAACCACCAGCTGCCCCCTCTCCTCATCCGTCTCTCTTCTCCCTCCCTCTCAGCCCCTTCTCCCTGGCTAAGAATCATTCAGTAGCATGAAGCAAATTAAATCAATGGATTTGCCCTAGCAGATGGGTGCTTTAACAGTCAGTTAGCCTTTAGATAATTGAGGCGTTGACTCTGGAATCATAAAATGGATGGCTCGTTTGTACATTTTACTGAAATAGATCTCGCTGAGGTTAAATAAATGAAATCCCATTTGTCAGGCAGTAATAAATGGCCTCTCCTTCGGCAAACAGCTCTGTTTGGCCTAATAAATACTGGGATGTTACAATGCTCCTCCCTTGATAGGGTTATGGCTTAATGAAATGGTCTTTCCTCTGCTTGTTTTTGCCTCCTCCTGCACCGTGTGATAAGTAGCGAACCACCGAAGCTTGTAATTACAATCTTACAGAGAACCCGGCCAATCTGTATATAAATCTCACCATCCAATTACAAGATGTAATAATTTTGCAGTCAAGCTGGTAATGAGGTCTAATACTCATGCATGTGATAATCCCCCCTGGATGCTGACTCTATCAGATGTTAGCTTTGTAATTATACTGGCAGAAAATCATTATTTCATGTTCAGCAGAAAAATGAGGTTGGTGGGAAGTTAATTTTCTCTATGCTCTGTGAAGCATAGACAAAATTTTAATGATTTAATCATTATGGTTATCCCTTTTGCAATTGACCCGTGTTACTTGGGTAGAAACATTGGCACATTTAAAAGTCCCTGTTACCCGATAAAGCTCGCCAGGTATGCAGCTTTTAATGTAAGAATAACACTATACAATTAAACTATTAACCTTCTTGATAGGAGGAAAAATCCATACTTTTCATTATTTACAGATAGGATTCACCAGCATATTTATGTCCAGATCTCAGTGCAATAATTGGCTAATTAAAAGAATAACATTTTAATTATGAAGTACGCCCACTCATTTTCTTTGTTTGCAGCACTATTTTAGTAGCTCTTTTGTTCTTCTACCAGGTTGAATATATGATGTTGCTGGTGGTAGTATGATCCACTAACATGACCCCAGATCTGCTATGTATAATCAACAATATGTATGTGCATGTGCACAGAAACACACACACATACACACACACACTTAATTCCATAAAATTTAAAAATGTATTTATTTTGCCTCCTCTAAAGCTCAAGGCTTCTTATGTCAAGCGAAAGTAATGTATTTTTATAAAATTGTGCAAGTACTCCGAACTGGCTGAATACCACCTCTGCCCAGGGCCCCGTGATCGCCATTTGCAACCTTCCCAGCCAGCTTCCAATATGGACGAAACTGAATTCATGTGATTCACTTAACAACCATGACAAAAAAGGTCATAAAATCAGGTGCAACTCATTTAATAGCCATGTTGCTTAGCAATTGAAAATCTTGTCTCAGTTGTGGTCATAAGTCGAGGGCTACCTGTATTAGCTGTTTTATTAGAATTATGGACTTGTAAAACTATATATTTCATTGTGGCATTGAGGAGCAATCCTGGAAAATGGTAGACTATCCACAGCATGTTTAACAATTGCTTCTAACTGTGATCATGGGTAGCGGTGTTGTGATTTCTGATGGGTGGTTCACAGTTTCAAGAGTTTGGAGGGGGGTGTCTTTTGGTGAGCATCAGGGATAGGGCCTATTATAATCCTTCATTTTCTTATCGTGGGGACAGAAATTCTCTCTCCTACCCAAACAGGAAGAATCAACCAGGGTTGGTATCATTTGTGATTTTGGGCTCTCAAATTATATATGGAGCGAATCGATAGAAAATGTTCTGTCCTCTTCTTGATTGCAACCAAAAGAATGATCAGGCACAGTCTAGAAACTGCATAAAGAAATGGCATGCGATTCCATTTTTGATAGTTTTCTTGTGATACAACTGCTCTAGTCTTAAGGACTTTTAATACAATGTTTATTAGCAAAATAACTATACATGAGTATAAATCCTCTTGAGGTTTGTATAGCTGAGTCCTCCTGTACCTCAGCTCTTTTGCTTTGCCTTGTTATGTGGCACACTGATTTTGCAAATATTCTAATTCTCTCCTGGGGCCCATCAATATAGCTGTGACTGAAAGAAATACTTTAGCAAGAGGAATTTTTTTTAATATCCCCAAAGGTGCAAAACTCTGAGTATTTCTGTCACCTATGGAAACTCATTATGGTTTTAAATTCCATCCATGGAGAAAGTTTTGTTCCCAGTTTCTTAAACTTCTTTCTGTAGTTGGTGCACAGCCTTGCTTCAAAAGCGAATGACTGTTTGAACTGGCCAGGGAGGACCTTTAAAAAATAGTTCTATCTAGATGCCTAGTAAAATTAGGTATTTAGTGAGAAGTCAGTTTGAAGGAGAGTACCTTGCCTGCTTAGCATAGAGTAAAACTTTTAAAATATTTGTTTATATTACTAGGAGGCATTGATAATGAAATGTACTGTCAGTCAGCCACCCATAGTTATTTTTCTTGACTAGAACATGAATATCCCTTGTCTGTTGCTATCTTTCTTTTTCTTTGAACCCTCTAACAATCACTCTACTGGCAAGGAGTGAAAGTGGGCAACACTTAGTGACATTGAACAGGACCATGGTGGGCAGAGAAAGCAGAGTTGGCCAGGATTTGTTCTGGAAATTTCTTTTTAAAAAATGACGTTACACTTCATTGAAAGTTTATATTACACTTTTTCTGTTTCCTGGCTGAAAATGTTCAGAAACCAAAGAGAAATTTTGACAGTAGCAGTCAAAAGGTTATTTGCTGTAAAAAGGAATCTATGGTACTGCAAGTAGCTTTGGGACATGGATT
>JANHFL010006467.1:2934-20225 GCA_032468155.1 Oxyrhabdium leporinum | reverse complement strand
AGCTTTGGGACATGGATTGTCCATCCTTGTGCTCTATGACTCTTTTATAAACCATTTCTCCACTGATTTTCTCTCTGCAAACTTCACACAAAGATGTGGGAACATGGCAAGGAGCATAAGAGCATAGGTAATCACATAAGCTTATTCCAGGTTTCCCACCAATTTGTGGGAAGCTCTCAGGGAATGTTGAAAATGAGGATCACCCAAATTTCATTATCTCAGGAATAATGGATTCCAACAGTCTGAAAATTAGCTGATTTGAGATACCTTTGTTGACACCTATTTCCCAAAGTATCAGACAGGCATGAGAGTTTTAGTAATGTATAGATAAACCTGAAGAAATTCTTAGTGTTGATTGTCTCTGCAGAAGTTGGATGGCAGACGGTTTTTGAGCTGATAGTTGCAGTTTGGGTAGTTTGGGAAACAGAGGCTAATACTTAAAAGAATCCTACAGGATGAGGCCAAAACCCTATCTCATCCACAGAAGGCTGTATGCATTCAAATAGTTCACAAGTGGTAGCTCCCATCTAATCTTGCTCTTATGAGCTGATATTTACGATACCTTGCTTGTGATTCAAATGATCCTCAGTGGTTTCATGCCTATTTTTTTGTAGAGGATTAAGTTAAAAAAAGAGCTTCTAAGATGTGCTGGATTGAGAGCTAAACTCAACCTAAGCTCAATTTGTGTTTGCAATAGGCTTGCCAACCCTGAGGTCTGTTGCTTGACCACCCTCTGTTTTAAAGTGTTAGGAAATAGCTATTAAATTAACTAATTCTTCATGAGGCACTCAATTAGGTTTTAAGAGGCAAGGCTGCTTCATGTTATGATAATAGCCCCTGTGTGGGAATCCTAGGATTCATTTGATCTTGTATCCAGATTGCCTTCAGCAGTCCTGAATCTACATATGGCACTGCTCATGGAGGAACATTCAGGGCTGTAGAAATCTTGGAGCCAAGCTCCAGTGTAATAGTTTCTTTTCTGGAAACTATTAAGCTGCTGCTTGTCCCCATGCTTCTGGGCTGCCAGTTGAAACAAGTAATGCATTCTGGAATGGCCTGGGAGAGTTATTCCTCTTTAGAATCAAACTTCGAATTTTGCATGTTGCATTTAAAATGTGAATATGCAATTTAGGATGCAGGATCATTGTTTGCGTAGGTTGTGCAAACCACAGTGAACAAACAGCAGATTTATAGCCCCTGTATGACTCATACAAATGACACTTTCATGCAGATGTGCAGATTATGTTTGTGTCTAATTGTAGTATGTACACATTTCCAAGGTACTAGTTTAGGGGCTACCTTCAATTCTAGAGTGCCTCAAACAGTTTGTTATACACACATACATTGTTTTTCATTGCTTACATCAATGAACTTGCCAGATGACTCAGTAGTTACAATCCTATGGCTGTTGTTAAAAATAAAATTAATACAAACTAAATATCAAGGTGCTTTTATCCACATGGTGCTTATATAGGAAGAAAGCAGGTTGATGGTAACAGGAAAGTTTATTTCCATGAATAAATTTGCAAAATATGTATATTAGTAGTTTTTATAAAGAGAAATAGTCTTTAGTTATTTAATTTTTTTAAACACAGGTCAGAATATCTTATATGATAACTTGCTAAATCAATTTCATGTTTCTTTGAGCTCTCCTAGTCATTAAAAAAATATAGATGCTATGGCAACCCCATTTTTCATATGGAACATATGTTGTCTAAGAGATAAAGAGCTGGTACATGCACAGGTGGAATAGAGTGCAGCACTTTCTTGCCTCTGTTCACATTTTATATATTCACCTCCATCATCGTTTTCCCTAGCATGCATCTATTTGAAAGTCAAAATTAAAACTTTTTCACGAAGCAATGAACTTTTCTAACACTACTCGTGAAAAAGGAAATATTCTAGAATTTTTTTTGTGGTATCATTTTTTCACTTCCCTTTCTGAATCTAGAAATAATGTGAAGTTTAACAATGAGATACAGAAGTATTCCCATTACCACTCCAAATGTTTTTTAAATCTTTGGAGCCATTCTTGCAATGATTATATTCATTGTTAAGTCTTATTGTTAACTGCTTTGTCTTTTTAGTTTTTTTTAATGTACTGACCATGTAAACTTTGCCTTGCCATGTCTCTTTTCTATTCTTCATTTAGTCTTTCTTGTAGACCAATTTGGTCTCTCTCATAGTTAATAAGTCTTCCTAGTGTACTAGTTTCAGTGCATCTTCTTCACTGTACTTCAGATATTTTTCTAAAGATCTTTTTTCTTGTTCAGCTATCTGCTATACTTGAAACATTCCATACCCACCTATGCTCCTTGGTACAGTCAATTAATATATAGATATAGAGTGTGGACGAAGGGCATGATTGGTTTTTATTGTTTTTCTGGTCTTCCTATCCAGGGCTTTTAGTTCTGCTTGAGTCCAGTCCATTATTTCAACTGTGTATCTAATGACTGGAATTGCCCAGATGTGAATTGCCTTAATGGAATTTCCTCCATTGAGTTTGAACTTTAAGATCTTCCTCATTCTCATGATGTATTCACTTCTTGACTTCTTCGGGCTTGGTGTTGCCAACTTTAAGGATACCAAGTATTTGTAATGATCCTGTTCATTCCATAGGCTCCATAGGGCATCTTGTTTCCTCCAGTTTTCACTATTTCTCCCCTGTTAACAATGTGGGTCACTAGCACTGATGATGTTACCTAGTTTGGATAATGAAACATCTGCAAGAAAACAACTAAGCTGAGAGAGCACCAAGGACTCCTCATTTCAACACGAGCTACAAATATTCTTCTTTATTGGTATTATTACTATTTAAACAAAAAGGTCATTATTTTGATTATGACTCTCCAAGCTGTTAATCTTCAGGATAGAAGTTCATGTGTTGAAGCAATGAACAGGCTGTAACTATAGTAGCTAGATTCAAAAGAAGGCACTTGAACAGAAGGCACTTGAAAGAAGGCACTAGTCATTTTTTAAAGATACTTTGTCTTCTTTGGCATATTCTCAATCTTCCTGGGAATGTCCAGACAGATTTCTGGTGAAGCACAGTATGGATCTAGGAAGAGACATTTACTTTGTGGAAAATCAAGTAGTTTGGTCCTGGAGTACAATTAATATATTGTACTCCAGAAAAAGCATACATGGTCTAAGAATGCAATATCATCTACGTAGTACAATAATGCAACCACTGGTATACCCCTTGCTTACATCCTGTTTTATAAAGGGAAATAATCCCAAACATATCTCAGGGATCAGAGGCACTCCACTAAGATTCATTTTGTGGAACATCCCAAAGTGGTCCTTGTAGCCAGAAATAGCAACCCCATTTTTTGTATTCTGGAGATTCAAGGCATTATGGGATAAAATTGATACCTTAAGAGACCTCCCTTAAAAAATGGGACTCAGCTGTTTTTAGGGATTGGTGCTAAATGTACAACTCTGGTCAATGTGCAGTCATCAATATGATAGAAATGGTGTAGTCTTGATCTACAATTTCAAAATCAGGATTTAGACTCATTTATTGGTTTGGTGTACCTTGAGTGTAAATTATGTCTGCCTCTTTGGCACACCCAGGCAGCTGCCAAGGCTCAGCCTGCATAACTCCACAACAGCCTAGTTCAATCAGAATACTTAGTTTCTAACAGAACCAAGGAGATGTATCTAGAAAACTCATCCAGAATGTGATGGTAGTGGAAGTATCTCTTAAACTGTTCGACCATAACTATAATCATCCCTATATATCAGGAATGCCCAACCTTGACAACTTTAAGACCTGTGGACTTCAACTCTCAGAATTTCCCAGCCAGCCATGTCCATGCAAGACAAAGGTGATAGCTTTGTAAACTTAAAGTTACTGGAGAACCAAGGTTGGAATCTGGTAACCTAGTCTAACAATTTTAAAGCCGTTTAAACTAGTGATAAGTTGGTTACATGCCGTATGATTAATGATTGTTCTTTGTGCTGGATCTATTGTGAAGTAATGTTCCTATTAGGAACATTTATTTTTTTAGTATGATCAAAAAGGATTCTATGGAACCTGACTATTTACCAACATAATAAAATAGATCCAAAAAGAAGTAGTTAAGCTAGGGAATGCTTCCATGTAGGTTTCCAGTCGAGCTCCATCCGTCTTTTATGATGAACCATTTAATTTATACCCTATGTAATTTTTTAAAACTTCTCCCCAACCATTATCTGCATTCCAATATCATGGGAAGTGCTTACTCCTCATGAAGTTCTGCTACTTAAGTTGTTTCCCCCCCACCCCCGTAGAAGGTGGGTTTGCTTTTATTTATTTGGCATGCTGTACATCATAGTTTCTCTAAACCTATGGATATAGCCCAGAGACGGGCTGCTCTTGCTTTGGCAAGCGGTTTGCTTGTCGCGGGGATGGAATAATTGTAGCTCTGTGGAAGTTCAAGCAGAATAAATTTTATGTTTTTTTAAGATAACACAAGACTCTTCATTGTTTTTGTAGCAGTGATTGTCATTGAGAAAAATAGGGAGATCCTCTGAATAATTAGCAAAGCATCTTATCTCAATATTTGGCTTCTAAAACTGGAAGGTATAAAAATTTGCTTCTATTCCTGAAATGATCTCTCTGAAGGACACAACCAGCATCAACCAGGATACGTTACCAAAGGTATTTAGAGAAATGGCATTAAATTTGTATATTCTGTGTTACATTGTGCAGAATTGTTGTGTGGTTGATCAGCGTCTAAACCAAATAAATAAAATAAAATAAAAATGTCTGGTTATGAAATAATGGGTCATTAACAGAGGTTGGATTTGTCAGATGGAATGACCTATATAAACTGAGCTTCCTGTTGATGTCAACAAATCTGTAAAATCAGAGCAATATTTTTGTGCATCATCGTTCAAAATAACAAGATAAAATTAACATTAAAAATTAATATGAAATATAAATCCATCTACGTGTTCCTCATAATCTTTTATATTTACTCTATATTCTTTCAAAACTGTAATACATATTTTTTACAATGAATGTAGAGGCAGAAATCTCACAGATGCTATTGGGTTTAGGAAATGAGCATAAAACTGTGTTTGTCAAATAAACCCGCTCCCATTAAGTGTTATTTAAAAATTGTCAATCAAATCTGTTTGCATCTGGTACAGTGCTATGTGAATTTATTTACTGAAAACTTTCAGTCACGGATGGCACATTTTGCAGATGGTGTCTCTTTTTAATTTGCCCTTCCAATTCTCTTCAACTTCCTGGTCCTCACCCTTCTCCCATTTTCTTCCCCTCCTAGATGAACCAGCTCTGGCTCCAGGTGCCTTTGCTCTCCTCAATTTGATTCTTTTTTTCTCTTTTTTCTTTTTAAAGATCTAATCAGCTGCATGTTAAACAAGAGGGGCTCTTTTATGTATTCTGTGTTAGGACAAGCTCAGCATCGCTGTAGATCACCAGAATAAACAACTCTGGCTGATTCAATTACAATGCCTTGGCCAAGCCTTTATCTGCTGGTGACATCATTTCAATCAAAATGTAAAATAATACAATCCAATAGATGCAAGGGGGAGAGACAGGACACAGCCTGCTGCACTTAGTCATTTAATAATAATAATAAAAAAAAAAGAGAGGAAGGGAGCTCTTTCTGACAGGCTTCTAGGACTTCCATTTCCCAAACTCTATTACCTTGTATAATGGTATTCAAAAGAATTGAATGCAGGAAATTGTCTATTACTTTTTATTAGTTGAAGCTGTTATGTAGGATTCAGCCTACTGCACTGTATTTTTCACCCTGATCATTTAATTAAGGAAAGCATGAAATCTTTCTCTGGGTAGGCAGGCAGGCAGGCAGGCAAGCAAGCAGGAAGTATTGAAGCCAGACCTTCTGGTCTGACTAGAAGAATCTCCCCAATCTCCATTTTCAACACTTCCAGAGAACATTTTTACTTAAAAAAAGGAGTTATGTAAAATGGAATTAGGTCCAGTGCAATGCATGATAAAAAGAAAATGTAATGAACGTTGAGTTACATGGTCCAGTGACTCAGTAAAATAATACTTGGTTTTTTTTTTTGCCAAAACATAGATCTTATAATGTACAGTCCTATACAAGTTACGTGAAAAAAAAAGGTTTGGAGTTTAGTGAAGCTAATTTCCATGCAATCTTAGTACACTAGAAAAAGTGAGAATTGTGTTCATTTCAGTTGCTGCTCCTTCTTTTCTCTCCCTCCTCTCTTTCTCTAATTTTAGTTCTAATTATATTTTGCTCTTCTACCATATATATAGTGCTCAAAATGGCTCACAATCATTTGAAAACAAAGATAGAGCAATAAAACATGAAAAGTAATGTTAAAAGTGAAAGATTAAGCTTTTATTGCCATTTGAAAATACAAACATAGCAATAAAACAGCCAAAACAATTGCAAAGATGAAGTCAGAAATGTCAAATAAAGCCATTGTAAAAAATAATAATAACAACAGAAATGGCCTCTCTTTGCCTCAGACCTGCCCAAATATTGGATACGCTATTATGATTAGGGGAGAGTAATGTAGATTGTAGGATCATGTTATGCATTTTAAGTGGAATGTTTATTTATGTAGCCTAGGAATCCTCAATTTTTTGGATTAAATAGATTAAATCTGGGAATATGTTATGAGGGCTATCCCTTTCTTATTATAATACAGAAGCAATAGATTTAATAGCTCCTGAAATGTTCTTATCAGTGGTGTTAGTTGCCACTGCAATGATACTGTTGAACAGGACCTTCACACAGCAACACATTCATATTCTGCTACACTATAATTGCATCAATTAAAAAATATAGATCTCTGCATCCCTTGTTTCACTTTCTGAGTGGCTGCTATGATCCAAACAACATTCCACAGGATGTTTAAGTGTTCTTTAGACTAATGACACTCTGTATTTTGGGGTATTTTTGGGGTGGGGAAATGTTTAGATTTGCAATATAAAATTTTGCTTTAAATTTTGGATTAAAATGTGACATTTGAACTGTGTGATTATATGATTTCAATTTCTATTCTTAAATACACTGATTACTTTCAGGGTAAAAAAGTCTTGAAACTGACTTGATCAAACACAGTAAGCTCTGTCACATAATCCAGAAGCTTATTTTTAAAATGAAAACTAACTGGGCACACAGTAAGGACTCAATCCATACATTTGGAGTGATGCCACATTACTTGGGAGAACACTCAGTTCATGTTAGGTGCTATAACAATATTATTGTTAGTAATGGCTGCTATATTCTCTCCAGTAGTCACTATTTACCTCCCAAACAGATTGTCATTGTTAAGTTATTTCCCATGGTCAAATGGCAGAAGCAACTGTAAAAATATTTTACAAACATATTTTTAGCTCTGGTTTAGCTCTGGCAAATAAATGTTCATACATTGGTAGCAAGGCAGTATACGATACATTACTAGATAATGTTTATTGTGAATGTTTATTGTTTATTGTAAGGACTCTTGAGAGTGAGACACATATTTTTTTTTCTGCATCACACCTTTTGCTGTTAAGCAAAATCAAGGTTATATCACAGAATTACTTATCCAGACATTACAATATTACTGGATTTATTTGCAGGGAAGTTATTTGATAAGAATAAAAAAGAAAGGGAATGAGAAGAAATAATTGCTATGATTATTTTGCTATTTGTAAGGAAGTACAAAATATGGGTTTCTGAACTAAATGCATTCCAGTACAGACAGTACATAGTTGGAGAAGATCTCAGTAATACCGGTAGGTGAGATTTCCCACTTGTTGGTCTGAGTGATAGAATGATATTTTAACTGTAGATGACATTGTTCTTCTCTTCATGTTTGAACTTCTAGAGATTGGTATTATAACATAACAAACCATATTGTGTTGTGTAGATTATTCACATAGTATGTAATCCTAGCCATAGTCATTTGGAAAGTGCTGCGAATGAGATGAATATTCTGGTAAGCATGCTCAGGACTGTAGCCTAGCATTTTTATTCCATATGGGCCTGACAGAAAGTGAAATCAGAAGAGGTAATTATCTTTTCTGGAGCTAAATTGAGCAGAATGATTGGCTGATGGGTTTCTTTTAGTGGAACAAAATTCTCCAGGGGGAAAATACAATCAAATCAATTTTATTGGCACTGTTATAAATGATATGACTACTTAACAGGGACAAATGCCAAGAGACAGATTAAGCCAAATGTTTTTCAGACGCTTTTAAACACTAGTTACATAGTGTTATTTAGTATCTTCGCAGTTTAATTTGGAATGATCTGGCTTCCAGATATATAAATGGCTATCACAGTTCATTGATACATTTCAATAATAATGTCATTATGCTACTTTTTATTTTCAGTCTGGAAAAGGATGATTAAATAACATTTGGAAAGGAATAAAATTCATACATTGAAAATCTTGTTCTTTTGAAAACTTTTGTTTTTCCAACTGGAGATTCAAGCACATGATTGGACTACTATTTTGGAAACAAAATAGAATTAAAGCTGATGGATTTTGTTGGGTTGTGTCCAATAAACATACTTTCCACTAGCTCTGAACAAGCTGAGTTTCTATACTAAGGCCTACTCAGTAAATAAAGGCTTATTAACTGTAACCATTACACTTGATGTAATGGAACATGTGGATAAACTTGGAGAACTAGGGGAAGAGATACTGCCTAGGAAACAATCAGACAAGAGAGGCAGGAGCCCTCAGTGGCTTAAAGAGCAGAGAAAGAAACTTAGGAAGGACCCACCTTAATGGATCAAGCAGGTAAAAGTGGCAGCAGAATGTAGTTTCATGTTTGCAAGATTTTGTTAATGTAGCCTAACAATAAAACAGAATTAGTTCATTTAATCATGTTTCCAGTCTAGTTTACCTGGGAGGGCTGACACTTAGCAAGACTACAGTGGATGGGACAATTGGGACATTCACACAAGGTGTGTATGTCATGTCATACATATTGCAAAGCTGGAATTGTATAGGTAGTTGTGGGTTGTATTATTATTATATTCCTAACACTTTTTAAATAGATGTAACTTCTTGCTTATGGCCTAACAGTATTTAATGGTACATTGTAAACTGTCAACTGTCACCAGGGGTTGGATGACAATAACTGAACAAATAATTAACTCAGGTGCTCTCAGACAGCTGCTGAGGCTCAGTGTCCTCAACAAGGTTTCAGCAGAGATCAGTGTCCTGATCTCTGCTGAAAAGAAGACATCCTATCTTTTCCATAGGGCCCCACAACAGGGAGATGTTGCAGGTATTTGTAGAGCAGTCTTTTAAAGTAGTCCTCACATTTTGTCCCATACAGTGAAATGAGGTCATTTTGTTTTTCAACATCCAGTGAGCTCATTCTCATCCATTGGGCTGCAGGTATGACAACTGCTCTTCAACTGTCAATCAGGTTGAACTGCCAGTTAGGTTAAACTGCTGATTGTTTAAATGCATTGTTTAGAAACTGAGTAGTACTTTTGGCCAGCAGAACTGGCTGAGTGAAATGATACAAATCTACCTATTTTTCAGCCCAAATCTTTTTCATGCTGTTCAGTCCAGTTTCCATCTTGAAAAATACTTAACCATGGCACTATATGTTATACTATTTTTCTTAACAAACATATTTTGTACACAAGTTTCTGTAACGTATACATTTTTTTCTATTCAACATTTTTCTAATATACATTTGGCTCTAATATTTTCATTTTTGTAGAACTCTTTGAGCCGAGAACTGCATCATCAAATTTTAAAGAAGCACACTCTTTTCATTCTGTTTATCAGTTGCTACAGTAGTGTCAAATTGTACTTTTCTAGCATATAAACTGCAAAGCAGTGTTGTGATAGGCAAAGGGGCTAGTGAAAATGCATCATCAAGAGTTTGTGGTTATCATGTCCAAAAGAGAACTTTGCAAGATCTCTGTTAAATTATCCACCTTACCACTGTATGCGTGGAAATGTATACTTTCCAGTATTATATTTTAACATGAGATGTTTCATGGGTCATTAGCTGATAAATATATAGTCTTTATTTTAATCTGCTTCAGGTATGGTTTAGAACAGAGAAAACTTTGAAATCAGATGATTGTTCATTTTCAGTCTAAGATCTCACCATACCAAGATTTCAAAGTAGTCACCTTAGCTGAAAATGTTTGAAAAGTTCCTTTCATAAAAATCTGAATTTCATCCTTGGCATTTAAAAGAAGAGAAGCATCACAATGTGCAGGAATATCATAATATTCATATCATAAAACATAATGAGTAACTATTTTTTCAGAGTAATGCCTTGAATCCCCATTTTTAAGTCAAATCATCTGTTTTTTTAAAAAAAATCAAACTATATATTTATACACACACACACACACACACACAAACTTTCAAAGAGATTTCCTGAAAGTCTCTTTGAAAAAGAAAAGGAAATTAATATAATAATTTTAGTTATAATCTGAAACCAAGCTATTATACAACTTGAAAGAAATATACAATTCTTTTTAAAAGCCACAAATAAAAGACAGCATCAATTTAGTTTAGCTTAAACAGTACAAACCAGTAATTAAGAAGAATTTCATGATGGTCTTCATAGACTTGTTAGATAGTAATAAATAATGTAATCCTCCCTGCCCTTCCAGGGTAGATGAAGAAAGATAAGTGACCAAACCTCAGGGCCAAGATCAATAAAAATGTCCAGAGTCTGAACTGGATTTCCTACTACTCACAATGACCACATTGTGGTCTCAAATTAAAATTCCACCCCTTCTAATTGCTTATGTTTTAGGGCTCAATTTCACTCTACATCTCTGTCAGACCTTATGCCTCTTGTAAAAGCATTCACTGGGTTCTTTCTCCTTCATTCTGAAAGCTGTTTTGTGTGGCTAGAATTACTAATCCAGAGTTCTTATGTAGAAATTAGAAGGTTATCTTTGACACGATACAAGTTTTGCTGAAAGTCAGTGGCTGTAAAACCAGGTGCATAGACTGGTTATATTATGAGGAAATCTAGAACTTCTAGGTTAGTGGTCATATGAATTTTTGCAACCCAGGTGTTTTAACTTTCCACATGTTTATAGAAATCACAGCAATCTGGCACTGCTCATCATAGGAGTCTCATAGTTTTTTTTCTTTTTAGTTTTGCCAAAGATCTTATTAATATTTGGGATGTCAGCTTGAGTGGGAACTAGTTCTGTTTCTCCCTAGTAATCAATGACTTGATCACCCATTGAAAAGATTAATGCAACATCAAAAAGTATATATATATACTGCATACAAACACACACACACACACACACACACACACTGATATAAGGGCTTCTCATATACAGTGAAATTTTAAATGACAATGTCAATAAAAAGGGAATATATTTTGTTATAATCATCCATGTATGATCTACTTCTATAAGCAAATGATCCATAAGTTCCAAGAATCATTTTGAGTTGAGGACAAACTCAAGTAATTTGTCTTCTTTTCTTTTATCCCCTTTCTACCAACTTTACAAATAACGTTTTCTTTAAAAGAAAATTAATAAAAACATATTTAATAAAAAAAATATCAATAAAATTAACAGAAGCTCCCTCTATTCCATGAAATTATTCAAGAATTATTATGAAAGGACATCAATTGTATTTCTTTGGGAATTCTTGATAGATTACTTTTCTGCTAGTGACGTACATAAAGTAACCATTTACTCTGCTAGGAATGATGTACATATTAAGAATTAACAGATAATTCTGTCAGATTGCTAAATGGCTTTGCAATATTATGATTCCCAATACATTATCTTTGATTAAGATCAAATGAAGAGAATGAAAAGAAGGGGGAAATGCCCAATCAATTAGTAGAAACAGAGAAAACTAATGGTAAGTACTACATAATAGTCACAAAACAAAAAACAGACACAAGCAGTCACATTTTAAAGGATAATATTTGTAGCTCAGGGTTGAAAGGAGGGGTCCTTGGTGTTCTCTGAGCTTGCTTGTTTTCTTGCAGATGTTTCATTATCCAAGCTAGGAAACATTGTTAGTGGTAGACCAGAGGTCTGTAACTTAAACACTCAAAGAGCCATTTGGACCTGTTTCCCATAGAAAAACACCAGGAGCCACAAAACCTGGATGGGCATGGCCAACTCGACGTCACTCTCTCTCTCTCTCTCTCTTTAAGGGTGTGTGTCTTTCTCTATGTCTGTGTGTGTGCGTATGTGTGTATCTCTGTATCTGTCTCTCTCGCACTCTCTCTCTGTCTCTGTCTCTGCATCTCTTCTCTCTCTCTCAGAAAGCCAAGGCTGGGCCAAGCTGGCAAGCTCTCCTTGGGGCTCTTCGCTACTCCTTTTCTTTTTTTCTTTTTGGAAATATGGGCTGGCTGAGGAACGAGATATGGCACCTGTAATAAAAGATAAATTGCCTAGAGTACCAGTACAGCAATAGTGCTTACAGAAAAACTGGGTATAAAAATTAGGAAACTAAAAACAAAATCATATTCAGTTCCAAAGTGCAAGATCAGACTGGAGGCCAAAATAAAGAAATTAAGATCTAATGCAAATTATTTAAAGAACATGAAAGAACAAAAATTGAAAAATGTAAAGATCAAGACAAGTCTAATAAAACAAATATTGGCTTAGCACTGGAAATTACTAAAATTACTGAAGAAGCTTCAGAAATTGTAAAGCAACAAATGACAGCAATAGCTGGATAAAGTGAATACTATGAGCTACAAATCATCCAATAAGCTATTTCAATCAGACCAGAGGTGATTCTACCAAAGTATAAATGACAATAGAAATTTGGAAAGTAGAAAACCAAACAAAAACAATCCAGTTTTGGAAAGATCTATATGAAATGGCTAACAACTGGAACATTAAAAAAAGAAACTGAAGGCTTGATTTTGGTTGCTCAAAAGCGAACTATTCAAACTATTGCAATCAAGGCCAGATCTGAAAAATGGTCAAAATGCAGATTGTGAAAAGATGCAACAAAAAACAACAAAAAACAATTAAAAAACAATAAAAAAACAATAAAAAAAACCCCAAAAACCATGGACTCAGCTTGCAGAAGAAAATTACACAAACCGATTATAAACCATAACATAAGACAGTTGCTAAAATACCATATTTTTCAGAGTATAAGACGCTCTGAAGTATAAGACGCACCTTAGTATTTGGGTAGGAAAACAAGAAAAAAAAATTCTGCCTCTGCCTACCAGCATTCATTGGTATTCATTTGGCTAGCATCCTTGCAGCAAATAGCAAACAGCCTGGTCAGTTCAGCACATTATTGCAGTCTGATTCAGCACAAGCAGTTGGTTGGAGGGTGGATTGGCCTCCCAGAATACCCCCAATCAGCTGTTCCAGGTTGCAGAGATTGCCACAGACCATTGATGCCTCCGTGCCTCGTGTTTTTGGCCTCTGTGCTGTGCATTTTCAGACTCTGAATGCTCCATTTCAGCCCCCTTCAAGGCTGTGGGGATTGCCACAGCACATCATTTTCAGCATCCACACACCCCATTTTTGGCCTCTGTGAGTCATGTTTTCAGGGTGTTTCAGGCAGTAGGGATTGCCGCCAATCCCCACTGCCTGGAACTGACTGAAAATGTGACATGCAGAGGCCAAAAACGCAATGCACGGAGGCGGCGATTGGCAGCGATGTGCTGTGGTGATCCCTGCAGCCTTGAAGGGAGCTGAAATAGAACATTTGGAGGCTGAGAATGTGAGGCACAGAGGCCAAAAATGCGAGGAACAGAGGCCAAAAATGCAAGGCACATAGGCGGCGATGGTCTATGGCAATCCCTGCAGCCTGGAACAGGTCTAAAATGCAACTTACGGAGGTAAAAAATGGCCAAAGGGTGAGTGGGCTACATTCGATGTATAATATATATAATTAGTTGTTTTTTTTCTTAAAAAAAATGGGGTGTTGAACAAGTGACTGAAATAAAAACAACTATAATAGAGAATTAATAATGTTTTACCTATATTAAAGATTCAAAATAGAGTGAATAACATAAAAATGACATATGGAATTATTGTGTAATTTGAACTTTGTTGGAACTAAATAATGACGGATGAAAATTTGTTATGAAGATATGTAATAGTATTAGATTTATATAATTTGGTTAAATAATATAAATATGATGGATAACAAATTATTTGTATTGAAGGTATGATACCCAGATACCACACTGTTCACACAACAATATGTTTGTATAAAGATTTAAAAAGAAAAAAACCTTTACTAAAAAAAGAAATATATTTTTAAATAATTAAAATGTATTAGTAATCTTCAGGCTCTAAATGGGAAGACACTCCTAGCATCCTGATTATTAAGAGAGAGAGAGATAGAGGGAGGGAGAGGGAGAGGGAGAGAGAATAATAACACATTTCTTTAAGTTTTACATATGAGATGTGCATTTCCAATTTTCTTTTTATGTAATTTTTCTTAATGTCTAGCGGGTATGATAGATAGCATTTATTTATATAACTTGTAGGAAGATATTCAGGTGATTGTGTTTGAGTGGAGTCAAGAATTTTATCTTTGGTTTAAGACTGAAGATGGACCACTGACATACAAAAGTTGTCATTTTATGCTGTATAAAGGAAATGTTAGAGGTGTATATAAACAGATTTGAGCCTGATTGTATTCATTTTAGAATCAATTTATAATAACTTGGTACAATATTCTATTGTTTCATTTTGAGTTATAGGATTGATTTCTCCATCCTGTGAATGATTGATCTCTTATTTCACCACACAGATTGGATCTCTAATTCACAGAAAAATGACTAATCATTTACATAATATTCTAATTCTGCAAATGTGATATGGTAATCTATTAACATGTTGTGAAGCAAGTAATCTAACAATTGTTTCCCATCTGCCACTGACTTAGAAAATTTTTTATATAATTGGTAGATATGGTTCTCCTATCTGCTGAGTTTCAGAATATTCTTTAAGGTCATGTCTATTTAAAGTATATAAAGCATATGCTACCCACATAAAGACAAAGCACCTTGCCAATCATCTGGAATTTGAATTAGTGTCTTCCCTTTCATTTATGCATAATCTAGAATTCCACTTATCTGAGTTACAATCCTTTATGCTGCATATTCAAACTTTGCAATATGAAACATAACCTTTTTATTCTCTAATTAGTGCAATTCAAAGACATCACTTGTCCAAACATTTGTTGAAGGACTGTTTGACTCTCTGTAGGTTCATATTTTTGACTTCAGAAATAAACCATTCCTGTTTTGTAGAGTTAGTTCTTATTGACTGGCTACCATTGAGACTAGTAACTCAATAATTATGTCAAGAAAACACTAAGAGAAACATGACAATTTTATGATCTTTCCTTTCGTTCACTGACCTGTGAAGATCATAAATGTGAGAACTGATTGCAGAGTTATTTTTTCATCATAATTGTAACTGAAAACAATAAATGAGATAGTCACTAAGAGAGGATTGCCTATAGTAACCCTTGGGTAAATTGTTCTCTATTCTGTAAGATGAGTTAGGGAAAAAAATAATTCTGCATTGTTTCTTAATACTTATCATAGGAAAAAAATGCAAATGCATATGATCATCTGTAAGTCTTTCTTCTTCCTCTCATAATGGAACAAAATTCATATGGCAGTCTTTGAAGCAATCTTTGGAAAAGAAGCACACCAGGTTGTATACAAAGCTGATGTTTTCAAAAGATATATCTATAAAGTATAGATTATTAAAATATACACACAGTAGTCAGAATAAGGAGAAGCCAAAATAAGTACACCATTATGAGAGGATGAAGTATGACCAATGAAATATGACCGTTTCAGTGACCATACATCCTTTACTGCGATAAAGAACAGCCCTTTATTTCATAAAGCTGTCCTTTAGATTTATTTGTCAAAAACTTACTTTTGTCTTTTGTTCCTGCAATCACTTCTAGCTCATTTTGGCTAATTCATTGTAACATGATTTGATTAAGACATCTTCCACTCGTCTTTAGTCTCTCTGTTGACAATGCCTACTATGCTAACATTATATGCAAAGAGACAGTATACACACACTATTAGTAAAGACAAATAGGATAGATATGGAGATAGTGCTTTTAAGGATAATAGAAAATAAGAAGATAAATGCATGCATGTAGTAGTGCTGTTACAATTATTTGCATGCTTAAAAACATTAATAGATGTTAATTACAAATGATTTACAGGAAAGAGAAAGGGACACAGTTTAAGTCGACAATCTTCTTTCAGATTTGTGCTAGTGCTTCAAAAAGACCCCTTGTCACCTCTTTCTGCACACACAAACATGGGCACTTTAATTTACTTTTTTCCCAACTTGAAAAACAGCCACCTGAACCTGTAAAAATGCATGTCTGATTCAAAACAGGTATTTCAAGTGTCAAAATACTCCTGTGCATCTCTGTTGTGGACCTGATGGTCATGTCTCCAGTTGAACATGAGGGAGAGTTGGAAGCATTTTGGTTGGTCTGAAAGTCTTGAAGGGAGAGATTCCAGCAGTGTCAAAGCAAATAGCCCCACTTTCCTTAGGGTTGGTCCAACAATAGGACTCCCTATCTGCACCCCTTAATAGGCCCTCACCCACAAATCCCAAGTAGAGGTATGCTTTGAAGATACAACAGCAAAAGGCTGAATGTTACAAGTTAGACAGATTAGCCAGCACCAGAAAAGACTGTGCATTTTGATGGAGCTGGGTTTGGCTTATTGAATGGTCTCTGACACTGACAGCAACTTTTCAAGTCTCATCTGTCTCTCACACTTACCTAGCTATACTATGCTTAGAACTTTGGATATCACTTCATTGTGTCTCTCATCTTTTCATTGTATTTATAATTTAATTCTTGGTCTCAGCCCAAGTCAAGCCTTGACACCATTACTGTTGCTGTCTCTAGCTATAGGTAAACAACAACAACAACAACAACAACCCTCTTTGCTTCTAAATGTTCTGTCTGAGTTCACCTATCTCTGAACTTTCCTATCTTGTTGGCTGGCACCATCAAGTGCCAGTACAGAATAATCTCTTAAATCATTTGACTATAACAGAGGATGCTGATGTATGTACAATCACAGGTTTTGGGGGTTGTTTGGGTAATGATGGTGGGAGAGACAGAAAGACAAAGGGAAAGTGATGTGATATAATTCCTAATAACATTCTTCAAAGGTTTGTATTAGTATTTATTGTTTTTCTTATCTAATTTATGGGCTGCCTGGCTCTTAAATGGCTCTGGGTTGCTTACAATAACCACACACACACACACACACATCTATCTATCTATCTATCTATCTATCTATCTATCTATCTATCTATCTATCTATCTATCTATCTATC
>JANHFL010006466.1:9260-21538 GCA_032468155.1 Oxyrhabdium leporinum | reverse complement strand
AGATTTGTATTTTTAATTATTTTTGCAAATATTTGTACCCAGACGACACACCGTGTAATAGAAGATTGTTTGTAATGAAAATAAAAACTTATTTAAAAAAAAAAAAGTTTAGTGACCATAACAGCACTGAAAAAAGTGACTTACAACCAGTCTTCACACTTATGAACAGTGGTGATGCAATGGTTAAAAGGTGCTATTGCAGGCTAAGTCTGCCCACTGCCAGGAGTTTGATCCTGACCTGTTCAAGGTTGACTTCTATCCTTCCGAGATCGGTAAAATGAGGACCCCGATTGTTGGGGACAATAGGCTGACTTTGTAAACCACTTAGAGAGGGCTGTAAAGTACTGTGAAGCGGTATATAAGTCTAAGTGCAATTGCTATTACAACCATAGCAGCATCCCCATGGACGTGTGATCAAAATTTGGGTGCTTGGCATATGTTTACAACATGCCCTGGAGTCACGTGATCACCATTTATGATCTTTTCAGCTGGCTTCCAACAAGGAAAGTCAATGGGGGAAGTTGGGCGTGTTTAACGACATGATTCACTTAAAAACTGCAGTGACTTGCTTAACCACTGTGGAAAAAAGGTCATAAAACTAGGCACAGCTCACTTAACAGCTGCTTTGCTTAGCAATGGAAATTCTGGTCCCAATTGAGATTGTAATTTGAGAACTAGCTGTGTAAATTTAAAACATATCAAAACGTTCATACAAACATTTCAAAAGTTATCTCAGCATCATTTGGACTTACAATAGGCTCAGAAACTTCAGGCACAATGCTCCACTGTATCCTCCACCCTCTAAAAAAAAGATATTTGCATTAAACAGGAACACTGGTTTTCTATGCGGCTTCGAAACAATGAAACAGAAGAAATCCTTTTAAAAAGCAAGTCGTGAAGTCAACCAAATATATCTTTTCAAATTTTAAAAACTTTCTTTAAGACAGTCCTGACATCCATCTTAAAGGGATCTTTTAGTCCTGAATGTTCAGCAGACTACAGTAGATCAAATAATTAATAAAATGCATAGCTAAGACTTTAAAAAAAGAAATAAAGAAATAATTAGGCTACTGCAACAATGTTCTCGCACATAATGTATTGATTCAATGTAGATTATTTGACTATGCAATCGGGATTTAACATCATGCTAATTAGGATCAATAAAATAGTCGACCACAGAATAAAAACATAGTAAATACATATTTATATTTCAACTTTCCTAAAAACATGAAATTGGAACACACACACCCTATACATTTATTGTGTAAAAGGATCTCCATAAATGCAAGTGGAAATGGGGCCATATTTCAAAGTTTATATCTTTTGGAAAGCCACATGAATCTGTCAATCAGTTCCTGATTACAATGATCACTTCTCACATTAGCTATTCTCAATGTGTGGATGTTTTCTACAAAGACAATGGCAGCAATTTTGCAGGCAATGAATCTGAATAGGCTCTGCTCAAGTCAATGGAACAGGAACAGTAGAAGTAATAATAATATTAGGAATAAATTTGGCACATGGGAATTTGATGAAGAAGAAGGGTTAGGGAAGGATTTACTAACACACCCACAATTCAACTTCTATGATTTCTTGCTTACTTTCTCCTCTTATTATAGTTAGTAAAGAAGCTACAATTGTGCTGAATTTCACATTCCCCAAACATCTGAAATGCAATTTAGCTGATTTGTCTCTTTTCCATTTAAACATAACACAGAGGACGAAACAGAAATCATATTTTCTTTGCAAGGATAATCAAAATGTGATGATAAGTATGCACATTGCGCTACAGTTGTCGTACTAGAGTAGAAGTAAAATAAAATCCTGGATGAAAGCCAAAATCAAAACCAATTTATTTAATCTATGTAATAAAGAACATTTCAGGTTCTTACTCTTTAGGAAGGGTTGGGAGTTCCTGAACGGCCCTTGAAAGATCTTTTTCTTGATGAACTAGCACTGCCAGCTACTAGTTCTTAAGTAACGTATTTCTGACATGGAGGAAATCTATAACATTAAGTACTATAGGTAAACACTTCCTCAAGTCAATACTTCAGTAACTAGATGGGACATCTGTGCAGTTTGGTTGACAATAGATTGGAAGACTAGCTCTCACCAACGTGGAACACTTGGAAACCAGTTTGGCTAAACATAAATCTAGCAGTCAGGACACCCAGTTATGAATAAGAATCCCAACCAGTCCTGCTCAGTTGCCTGTGGTCTATATAACAGACCACCTTGCTTCTGATTATGCCAACCATGGTTTTTGGAGAATCATCAGGAATTTTGTTCCCTATATGAGTTACTAAATCTTGAAGCGCAACTTACTACTACCTTCTTCCAAGGAGTTTCTCATCTCCCCAGTCTAGCCAACAAACCTGGGATTTTCTTGGTGGTCTTTCACCTATGTATGAATTGAGCCCAACTCTGTTTAGCATCCCAGCACAGATGTGGTGAGCCAGGCAGAATAGGCAATTCACCTCAGCCAACTCGCTGACAATTCCATGTGGGATAAACTCAACTTAATAAATGTTATCTGCCACTGTTTTTTTTGACATTATTTCCACTGACAAAAAAATGGAAATAATGTGAAGAAACAGTAGCAGGTAACATTTATCATGTTGAGTTATCCCATGTGGAATTATCCTGCAGTGAGTTGGCCGTGGCAAAATGGCCACACTGGGTTTGCTGCGGCAAGATGGCTGTGGTGAGTTGGATGTGGTGAGTAGTCCTACCTAGACCCTTCACCAGATCCACTGAGACAGTCAAAAAGTTAGAAACCGGATATTTCCATGTGCAGAAAAAAAAATTTAAAGCACAAAGCACTAAAGACTGTTACCAATTTTTAAATTAAGTGCATTAAATAGGAAGACAGCATTAAAAATGCATTATTTATTTATTTAGGCAAACTCATACACCACTTTAAATTGTATAAATTCCAGCAGTATATACACCAGTATTTGAGGCATATCTATTATTGACAACATATTAAAGAGTGATTACCTGGCTATGAGGTAATTTAGGGACAACCTCAAAATTGCTAAAAATAAGAACATAGGAATGGCCCAGCCATGCCATACAGCATTCATGTACATCTACAAATAAAAGAACAAATAAACCACATGTTATCTTTACATGCAATTATTATGTTAAAACATATTAACAGCAGTGGGTAGGAAACTTTCATTGCAACCCTACATGCCTTGAATTAGATATTAATCACATTATTTTCACTATGTAAATTTAAAAGCATTCTTAATGTCATGTATTTCTTAAATGTCTATCCAGTCTTTCTTCAGAAGCTCATCATGCAGTATCTTTTTAGGCATGGTTGCAGGTTTCTTTAAATTAAAAAGAACCACAACATATTTATTTGTATGATTGTTTCTTAGTTTAACAAATTTATACAATGAACCATCTCACTGAACATGATTCTGATGGTATAAAACCTATCATAACAAAGGCAATACTTAGTCAATTGAAAGGTTTTCTTTAAGAGTTACTTCTTAAAGATATATTAAGTCTTCTTTTGTTTGGATGACGGAGGCAAATGTAGAAATAATACAGGTACAAAAGTTCATTTAGTGACCGTTCAAAGTTACAATGGCACTGAAAAAAGTGATTTATGCCCATTTTTCACACTTACAACCATTGTAGCATCTCCATGGTCACATGATCAAAATTCGGATGCTTGCAACTGATTCATATTTATGACTGTTGCTGTGTCCCAGGGTCATGTGACCCCCTTTTGCAACCTTCTGACAAGCAAAGTCAATGGGGAAGCCAGATTCACTTAACAACCGGGTTACCAGCTTAACAACTACAATGATTCACTTAACAACTGTGGCAAGAAAAGTCATAAAATGGGTCAAAACTCATTTAACAAATGTCTCACTTAGCAACATAAATTTTGGGACCAATTGTGATCATAAGTCGAGGACTACCTGTATTCTATTAAAAAATATTACCTACAGGTGAAAATACCAAACATATTTCCGCTTGATTTTTTTAAACTGCAGATATTTTGAGCTTTCCAATAAAAATTCTCAACTTACAACCAGATCACTTAGCAACCATTTGAGGTTAGGATGAAACCCCCAAAACTACTTGTGACTGATTTTGAAGACATGATGAATTAACCCCCTCCCTTGCATTTTGGGCACCTGGCAATTGGCACATCCTTATGGCTCTTTGCAGTGTCCCATGGTTAAGTGACAATCCTCAATGTTTTTTGCACAATTCTGGCATTTACTTCCAGTTTCTGATAAAAATTGCCCATTGGGTAAAATGGGTTTGTTTAACAACTGCCGTGTTTGCTTAATGGTCATGGCATTTGCTTAACAACCACAAAAAATAACAAAAAAAATCTGGTCCAGTGATGTTAATACCTCAACTTACAATCGCAATGACTTCTACCTGTAATTTTGGGCACAATTATAGTTATAAATTAAGGACCACCTCATGTAGTAGATCAGATTGATAGTAAGCCACATTTTCAAAGAAATCATCAACGATTTCAAATATTGGCAGAATTGTTAATGATTTTCATCATTCACTTTTCTATAACACAACTGAAATAGCAGAATATTATTCTGTTAATCAAGCTGTGTGTTGCTCAACTAAGAAAGAACAACTTACAATAAAGGCAATTGCAGAAGTGTAGACAGAAAACCAGTCGGATAAGGCAGAAAGATTCTTCACAAAATTTGTAACAGGTTTGGCACCTCTCTCTAGGCAGAACAGAAAATACAAGATATAACTTTAACTACTTAGGCGTGTGGTTTACAACTGAAAATGGCACAAGAAAAAAAGATACGAAGAGTAGAAGTAGAGACAGTTAATTTTTTAAAATCAAATCAAATGTCATTCAGAATATTTTTACAGATAATCCATAGTCACCCATTTGTATGATCTTTGTATCCACAATCTCCTCTTACTTATTACTTACCTATTTAAGCAAAACATATCTGTGATTTTTCAAAAGTCCAGATGCTAGAAACTGAATACATCACTTCATTTATGTAACTACAAATTAATGTACAAAACAGCCTCCAATGAAAGGGGCTTGGTTCTTGTTATAATCCACTTCACACATGCAAATTGCCTCTTGAAGTTCATAACAATGAGCACATTCATCTGAACTTATCCCCAATCATTCATATTAGAAGCATCCTAAATCTAATTTGTTTGCTTGTTCTGTGGCATACACAGCTCTCATTTCCCCCTGTAAAAACTCAGATAAACTTATTCAGAGACAGAACACTAGCCCAAAGTCTAAAACTTGGTAGCCTTAAAACCTGACTTTCCCTGCTGGTAATCCTTAACCACTATACTATACTACCTCTCTTAATATAAGAGACTGCAACAGAACGTACAAATCTATCACTTGCTTGTAGTGCATATTCTAGATCTAACTGATCTGCATTCTCACATTCAGAATGAACAAGATCTATGAAATGTCACTCATCTGGACTTGGTATGTCAGCCCATCACAGATGTGTGTGTGTGTGTGTGTGTGTGTGTGTGTGTGTGTGTGTGTAAAAACATGGTCAAATACTTACTTAATCTTCTCATATTTTCTGTTAGCCTGAAAGTAAAGAATAAACATTTAGAGAAGCCGCTTTGAAAATTAATCCATTTCTTTTTGCGATTAGTACATCTAACGCAGACTTGATTCTAAAACGATATGCATAAGTCTTTAAAGATAAGATAGAAAATCTCCACAAGTTCAGAGTTGGATTAAAAGTATGGAACGGTAATACACACTGTTGCTAATTACAGAAACACAAAGAGACACACTTGAACACACACACAAACAAATCAGAAAGAAACAAAGAGAAATACATTTGACAAAAATTAATAGTTTTAAAATTCAATTTCAGTATAAATCAAATATAAAAATAACAATTAAGAACTATAAGATATAAAATATAGAACATAAGCCAATATCAAATTATGATAGAATTAAGAAGCATTTAATTAACACTATGTTACTTATGTACATTGATCCAAGGGGACTTTTATGTTTATTGTCTTTACATAAAAAAATAGCCTTCCAATATAATTTACCGTCTTGCACTGAGCGGCTCTTCGGTTTCCACTGTGTTTTCTTCTGGCTGAAATCTAAAGTCTTCAATATATTCTCCAAATTTATCATAAATCCACTTCTGAACTCTTGAACACACCATGTGGCTGCGTTTATCTAATAATCAAAAACACATTGCATTTTTAAGTGACTTCCAAAACAATCAGTTCAAAACTACTTACAGAAGTAATTATTCTGAAGCATAGCCAGAAATCGTTAAGATGGCAGGATAATGAATATCAACAGGATCTATTGCTCTACAGCATTCAGGAAACTAAACTTGTTCATTGACAAAAGGGCTTGCCAGGAATTCTCATATTGGAATCGAGTTCCACCCAAAAGAGAGAGAAGTTTACATAAAAGGTCATAAGACAGAAACAACAGTTTCAATTGTGGCTCATATAAGTAACCAGGTGTTACAAGTGAGAATTTAATAAAATACTAAATAAAACTTTCAACAGCTTTGCAGAAGAGCTCATATGCATGAATGAGAACTCCCATAAATATTATTTCAAGTACTCTGTTTCAAGAAAGATTGCATTCATTTATTCATTCATGCAATTATGAACTTAACTGCTTCTGAAAATTTTTATTTATTCGTATATTTTACAAAGAGAACTTTTTAGGTTAAAACCACTGTAAACTATTTACTTTGGTTTTATTCTTGTAATATATTTGTGTTGAGGCAACAAAGAACACCATCTTCTTCATGATGTAATCCCCATCTTCAGATAATGTAACAACCCTCCCCATGACAGACAAGATAAATTTCAGAAAAGAAAGGTCTGGTTTATTTGTAGGCTTCTTGGGGAACAGGCCCTGTCCACAAGGTAGATTTTGGTAGAGCTTGATTGAGATAAATCAGTGTATACATTTTCTCTTCTTTTCTTTTCTTTTTCCTTTACAATTGTCAATCTGATAATTTCCAGATGTGACAGAACTCACATTCCATCATCCTCAAACATTTAATCAGGATCTGTTGATAGTTGTGAGTCCATAATTTTCTGTAGTATACTTTTAATGAGTATCGCCAAGTAGAATATGTTATACCTGGGAATGCATAGACTTTTACACTAGAAAAAACATTGTTTTTCTCTTTCCCATGTTGTGCTTGGAATAATTCCTTCTTACTCCATCAAAGAATATCCTTTTAGCCCACCCCAAATGCTCACGATGGAGGGACAGACATAAAACTGAACAAATTACTCAGTTGTCCACGGGACAGAGAACACAATGGCTGATTTAACTAGCTCTCAGCCTTCTTATTTTTTCTATGCTGAGCTGAGGGTATGGATTAGGTGAGTTTCTCTTGATCCTTTCAAAAAAAATCAAATTTAAATTTAACTAATCAAATTTAGATTTTTCTAAAAGCCAGTTTTCATCTTGATTCACTTTCAGTGTAGAAAGTGTAGAAAGGGACTGCAATTTCTACATAACAGAATCTGCTAGGTAGATATTTCAGTTATAAAATTCTAAGCAGGGGCATTCTTGATCTTGTTGCTCTTCCACGCTCTTAAATTAAAGCCCGTCTGTAATCATGAACAGTTTTAGTAAGGAGGCAGACATACCTGTTCCATTCTGTGCTTTGGGAGGCTGTTGAGTAGATGGAGGCGATTCGTCTGCTCTAAAACAAATTTTAAAAAACCAAAACAACACAAGTGCAATTTAGAATACATTCATTGAACCAAACAAAAATAATAAAAACAAAACAAAATGTCAATATTTCAAAGGAACAGAAAAAGGATTTCCTATCTTAGAATTTCCACAAGATTAATCAAAGCAGCTGCTTTGAACAGCCAAGTTGAGACAACCTTTCTGTGAGACTTTTAAGGCAATGGCTGCTTTCCAGTTTGAAAGCGCTGCCTCATTTATGCCAACGTGCTCTGTTGTGAATGCCTCTTTTCAACGATCTCTAGATTTACCACTTATCACAAGTACTAAGTTAAAACAAAGAGCAATAGATGAAAGGATGTCAATAATAATGGAGTCCCCTCACTAGCTTGCCTGTCTAAATTTAATTCTTTATTCTGAAATTGTGAAAGACTAAGATGCTAAGGTGCATTTAAGGCACCAGGCTTATGATCATGCACACCTTGTTCATCTTCTGAATGGATTATTGCAATGTGTTCTATATGGAGGTGCCCTTGAAGAACACCTGGAAGCTCCAACTGATCCAGAATACAACACTGCACTCAGGAAGTTACGGGCAGCACATCCCAATGTACTTGTGCTATACCACTGCTCTGCAAACTGCCATTTCCTAATTTACTTCCGGGTGCAACTCGAAGCGCTGGTTGTCACAGATATAACCCTTCTTAGCATGATGTTGGCGTATTTTCATCATCACCTCTGCCCAGCTGATTTCACCCATCGCATTAGTTCTGGCAAGGAGATGCATGCTGCAGGTCCCATTAATTAAAGGATGTCATCCTACTGAACCCCCAAAAGTGGGGCTTTTCTGCTCTAGCATCTGTCCTTCGGACCACCATATCCATTGAGATTAGACTGGCCCTGAACAAGCTGGATTTACAAAATCAACTCCAACTCCTTAACAACTCAGGCAGATGGGTGAGGAGATAGTTGAAACCTGTTTTATGATACAGTTGTGTCTTTGCAGGTTTGTCCTGGAAAGATGCAATATGCAAAGAGTAATTATCCCACCCTCTTCAAATAAACATTTGAGTGATTGCAGCATGCCTGTAATGAGATACCATCTTCTTTGAAATCATGCATAGAGGTGAAGGTTTTAATCAGGGAGGCACTCAAGAAAGATACTTGATTGCATTAATGATTAATGATATTAAAATATATGAGCTGAAATACCTTAGGAGCAGCCCTGCCTAGCCAAGAATATATACAGTGTGGTATTAAGTTATCCCAAATTCTATACAAGATACCTCTTGTAGAATGATAATATGTCTGTTTTAACATCTTATTTGCTTGTGACTGATTTCTATAAAGTTATTGGTGGCAATATCAAGCTAATTTGTGTTCTGATTTCTATAAAGTTATTGGTGGCAATATCAAGTTAATTTGTGTTCTGACACACTGCAATTAGAATAGCATGCCATGCAATTTTATACAGCAGCAAAGTATAGGTTTACATTCCCAAATCCATCTCCACCTCAGAAATATCCAGGACTGAATGCCAAAGAATTAACTAACTTTTTTTAAAAATTTCTATAGCTAGATGTATAGCGCAAAAATTAAACATGAAATCTAACCAATAATGTTCCTGAACACCTTGAAAGTGCCCCTTAGAGTTTGAAATACCATATATTCTGACTTTAGACTTCTTAAGAGACTTGCTCTCTAATATAGCTCCCCTTCACAACAAGCAATGCTGAGTTTATACTATGGGGAAGCCAAAGTCTATCCCAAATGTTTTGGAATGTACTCACAGCAGAAGCAGATATGCAAAACATTTCAGGATACTAGATTGTCTATTCAGTGTTTAACAGAATAACAGAGTTGGAAGGAATCATGGAAGGTATACACATGGGTTTATCCTTATGTGTTTATCCATATCTATTAATACATTTGAATGTGGTTAACAGTTCCAAAAGGACTTCAATATTTAAATACTCCTAAAGGCAAATTTTGAATTAAAAGGGTTGAAATGCACTTTGAAAACAAATAAAATTATCTGCTGTTCTCCAGTAGCTGGCTAGGAAAGTGCTAGCAATTCATCCTTGTTCTCTTTCCTCCTGTACTGAGCCAGTAGCATTGCCTAGGAAGAGAGACGGAATCCATGCGTACCCCATATCCATACAACAAGGAAAACTTGTTCAAAGTACGTGACTGGTTATTCTTTCGGAATAAATCATTAAAATATTATTAGAGCATTAGCAAGTGTGTGTCTTTGTAATCAACAGTACAAATTGGGTTGCACATAATCTTGCATAACTAAGTCAGATGAATACATCTTAGCTTTCTTTCTTGTCATTGGTCTATTTTTTTAAAAAAAATATTACGTTTCTGAGCTTCACACTTTTGATAAGAGAGAGAGATTAGTAATCAAGAAACAACTTCCATAAAACTACAACTTCCATCAAACCCACCCAAAACATATCTAATTAGGGAAGGGTAGTCTAAAATATGTCCTGTTACACAAGTGGAGGTCGATATTCTTTGATACCAATAAATGAGAATAGTTCAGGGTTGAAATGAGAGGTCACTGGTGCTCTCTGAGTTCCTTTGTTTTCTTGCAGATGCTTCATTACCCAAACTAGGTAACATCATCAGTGCTAGTCACTATCACTATCTTCTAAAGTGTTGGCAATTCCCCCCAGCTTGGTGTCATCTGCAAATTTCATGACTTCCCCCTCTATCTCCTCATCTAAATCATTTATGAAGATGTTGAAGAGCACTGGGCCCAAGAAAGAACCTTCAGATACCCCACTGCATGCTTCCATGTAGATTCAGTTCCATTGTGGACTACATAATAAGTGTGGTCATATAAGAAATAACAAACACAATTACAGCCCCCAATTTGCCAGCAAGGCACTGGTAGCATTAATTATAGTTGTGCAATGTGATAACACTTGCTTGCAGCTTGTAAACTACAAGAAGTGACAGAATGTAATTTATACCAGACAAATGGATGATCAGACCATTTCAAATTATTTAGACACTTGTTCCCTTGGCAAAATGTCTCCCAGAAGCAGATGCTATTTTATTGCAATCCTTATGCATACTCATAGAAAAGTTGCTAAAATTCACACTATTCAGTATTTCTTTTCTATATTTCCTTGGCAGAAAAAAGATAGGGTGGGAAGGGAAAATAGGGGATTAGAGAAGACAAATTTCTTGCATTCATATCCCACCTTTTGAAATAAAGTATCTTACAAAGCAACATGGAAAAATAAGAGGGTAGATAGAAACATGTATTCATTGCCTTCATGAATAGACTTTTCTCTTTTGAAACTCAAATTACGCTCTATCTTGCAGTCAAATACTTCCTTACCTTGCTTTTAGAATTTCACTGACTTTTTGTTCCAGTTCTATCCTCCTCGAGCGTTCTTTTTCTAACTCTTGTTTAAGTGTTTCAGCATTGGTTTCTTCTCTCAGCTTTCTTAGCTCTTCCTCTGTTAAAAAGGGGCGAAAAATAATCCAGATATTATGTTTTCTCATTATAGACTTACTCATGAAGGTTTTGTGCCACTCAAAACAATCAAAACACCAGGCAACTTACAATTCTCCCATAGAATAGTTAAAGTTTTTTAAAAAACAACAACAACCACAATACATCTTAACAAAATAAATCACACAGCAGGAATCCTCACAACCACACCTGTGAACCTACAACATTCCGGTGTAACTTCCTTTGGGACTATCAAAGATACTCTATCGTATAAAGTCCTGTGTAAGAGCCAAGCCACTGCTCTTCCAACTAATAGGGATAGAATCAACCTTCACATGAATCATTGAATCACAATATATATTCTCACACGCTGCATTCAGGAAAAGGATGAAACTCTGGACTTCACAACGCTTATTATTAGACATCTATAGCACTTCAGGAGAACAAAATTATTATTTGTCACAAAGACAATATTGCTTTACATGCATTGCTGCATAATCCATACCACCTATACCCGTATCTTCTGCAGGAATTCCAGTACACCAGACTGCCTCCTTGGATTACAACATGAGTAAAACTACATTTTAACAACCTACCCAATTCTTGGGTGATTCTTGTCATCTTAAGGAAAGCCACAACTCAGGGTTAAATTACTTGCTTTGCTTCCAGAAGGATTAATCTCTGCCCTCTTAATGAATGAATCAATAAATGAAGACGTATCTGGAAGGGGAAGGAGATCTATGTAATATTCTGGATTATTGTTGCCAATCACAATAGTCAATATTGGGTGAGAGGCATTAACAATTTGTTATTCATATGGAGACTAAAGTAACTGCTGAAACTATGCATCAGGTTAGTACTTTAAAACTATAGAGCAATTATTAATGGTGGCTTCCTAGAGGGTAAAAATAGTGTGATTTGAATGAAACAGGTAAGTTGGAGTTCCATTAATAGGAATAATAGCTCTTACCAGTGGTGAAATCTAATTTTTTTCACCACCGTTTCTATGGGCGTGGCTTGGTTGGGGTCATGTGACTGAGTGGGCGTGGCCAACTCAACGTCACTCATGGCAAGGTAGGGCGGTGGCACCTTCTGTGAATGACGTCGAGTTGG
>JANHFL010006465.1:22324-42844 GCA_032468155.1 Oxyrhabdium leporinum | reverse complement strand
AAAGTTTTTTAAAGTTTTTGAAATAGTGTTGTGAACCGCCCCGAGTCTTAGGAATGGGGCGGTATATAAATTTAATTAAATAAATAAATAAATCTTCCATCCTTCTGAGGTGGGTAAAATGAGGACCCAAATTATTGGGGCAACAGGCTGACACTGTAAACTGCTTAGAGAGGGCTGTAAAGCATTGTGGAGCGGTATATAAGTCTAAGTGCTATTGCTATCTCTGATCTGTTCTTGGCAGAGCCCTTCAGCCTACAATCCTGGCCCTCTGGTCTGCCTTGCAGCACTGCTCAGGAAGGACAGGGTTGTTGCCTTAGCCCTGGGGCAGTCAAGGATCCTCCCGCCCTGTGCACACACACCCTGGCAAGGAAAGGGGGGGGACCATACAGGGGACAGCCTTCTCCCTCCCTCCCTCTCATACTCCTACCTGAAACAAAAGGGTGGGTGGGAAAAGCTGCCAGACATGTGAATGCTGGATAAGATCACATCAGTCAAGGAACTAGACAAACATTTGCCCAACTAAGCCTCAGATTTCAGGGATGAACAGGAACAGACAAATTGTTATATGTAGACAAGCAACATCAAGAAACCGAGGATAAGAATTCAATGAGAGATGAGGTATTTATTTAAGGAACTTACAGAAAGCAAGAGAAACTTTTATGTAAATATGAGCATGCCAAGAGACAGAAAACAAGAAAGATAAATGAAAGGGAAAAGAGAGTAAAAAAGATTCCCTAATCAATGACACATCCAGGTGTTTGATCACTGGACTAGAGTCAGATATTCTGGAAAGTGAAGTGAATGGGTTCTAGAAAGTATTGCTAACAATAAAGTTCAATGTTTCTTGAGGATACCTGGGGCTAGAAGAAGCGGAATGGGACCTTCAGGCTCCCACACTTGGTCGCATCTCCAAGGTCGGTAAAATGAGGACTCCAGATTGGGGGGGGGGGTGATATGCTGGCTTTATAAACTGAGACCAGCTATTTCAACACCAGATGAAATAAACCCAGACTGCTCTTCCAAAGTGTCAATCACTGGACATATGTTAAAATACGGGCAGATTCCTCGTGGGAGCAGTGATCCCTCAGATAATGATGTTCTGAGAAACTGACAACTTCAGAAGTGAAGGCCAACACCAGTTCTGTCCAGAAGGAGACTGGCAGCTGATGCAGAGTTAGCAGCCTGGCATTTTGCACCAACTGCAATTTTGTGATACTTTTCAAGAGGACTCTCCCACCTAGGAGTTGCAATCAAGGCATAGATAATAACTTGCTCATCCAGTCAACTCTGAGAATACTGTAGTATATGTGCCAGCCGTTAACTGCACGAACACCTCTTGCTGCAGCCATCTTGAAGCTGATCTGGGGAGAGCCAGTGGGCAATGTGGTGACCGAGGAGGCATTTCCTTAATCCTGCAGCAGCCATTGGAGTTTTGCACCCAAGAAACTCTGGGCAGCCATTTGCATCTCATGGGGCATCACCGTATGGCCTAGGAATGGAGGGCATACTCCCTGGGTCCAAGGAAAGGCAGCTCCTGGATTATCCTGCTTGCCCCTGAAGCCAGCCCTCCCTCCCTCCCTTCCATGGGCTCTGTGGCTTCCTTTAGTAGGGGATCAGGGGGACCAGAGGTAACACTAGGGAACCATGGCTTATTTTTTCTGACCTCACTGAATTGTGCATGCATAACTTCTGTTTGGCCCTGATACTTGTAAGAGATGAGCTATTTCTCAATTGATAAACCTCTCTTCAGGTTTCCATGTTTCTGCCTGCTTGGCATGTAAACCCTGATTTTACATAGCAGGGGAAGCTGGGTTGGAACTGCTACCAGTAATACAGGAGCTGGTGTGTGTGTGTGTGTTCATTCTCCGTTTATGCTGGATTGCATCTGAAAAACTGTTCCTACTTGGAGAAACCCTTTTGAAAACTTGCTCTATGCCCCCCCCCTCCCAATTTATACATGTGAGGTTCCATTAAGTGAAATTGAACCTTACACCTCCATGCTGGCAGCCAATGGCTTTCTAGGTACCATCTCAGATTGTGCTGCAGCCTCCAAGCTGTCCAGGTGGGACACCTGCAGGAGAGCCTGGGGGGGGGGTGTTCTTTGGGTTTTCCCCTTGGAGGGTGGGGTCTCTGGGCACTTGCTACTGAGGTCCATGCAGAATGCACTGGGGTTACAGTCTCAAGTTCCCTTTTTGCGTCAGACGGGCGATAACTGCAGTTAATAATAAAGCAGTACACCACACAGCACTCCTGCCAGATCTCTCATTTTTAGAGTTTATGGCTTAACCAGGGTGGGGGAAAATTTGGCGGCCATATTGGTACAAAAGATTGGCTGCTGAATGAACGCAAAGGGTTTCTGGTTCTCTTTTGAGAGAGGGTTTCTTGGAGCCAAGCTGCTGTGAACATGCCCCCCTCAGTCACCCGGGCCAGGAATGGCTCATTCAGCAGGTGCAGAGAGGCACAGCACATCCCTCCCTCTGGGCAGTCCGAGGCTGTGGGGCAGGATGCCTGCTGGCTCACCCCCGCTGGTGTGATAGGCACGGAGCAGGTGGGGATCAGGAAGGCCTTCCTTGATCCCTGTCCATCAAATCACCCCAGCGGGCTATTTCTGGCTCTGGGAAGGCAGCCGAGGATTAGGGGCCACTGGCCAAGAACGCAGCCCCTTGCAAAGGCCCATCTCTGCTCAGGGTGTTGGGCTCTTCGGCGGATGGTGGGCAGCTTCCATAGCCTGGAACTGCTGTGATAAGGTGTGTGTGTGTGTGTGTGTGTTAGGGAATGGCAAAGTGCAGGCTGAACCACCTGAAATCTGGATGTGTTCCTCCCCGTCCACCCTCCCCCCCGTCACAGGGGGACTGGCAGCAGAGTTCCTTCAGGGGTGGCGGATTTAGGGGCACCATGCACATCAGACTGAGGATCAGGTCGGTGACCCTCCGGAATTTTTACGAGCAACAGGACCCCTTTCCTGCTGCCATCCCTGATCTTGGGGCCTTCGAGGGTCAGCAGGGCACAGTGCAGCGCCCACCCTTAGAACCACAGTTCCTGCCCCCTCAGGAAGCCCCACAACCCACCTGGGGAGCCACGGAATCAAAGCCCGCAGCCCCATCTCGCACCATTCGGGACATACATTGCCCCCTCCCCAGTGGCCGGGGGGGCTTCCTCAGCAAGAGGGGCTGCATTTTCTCCTCCAAGGGAAGAGGCCCTGAATGCAGACCCCTGCTCACTGCAAAATCTGCCCCTCGGCCCGTTCTCACCAGGGCTGGCCAGCCAGAAGCCATTCCCCAGGCTCAGGAAGGGGCCAAGTGGCAAAGGTGCCACTGAACCTTGTAGGTGCTGGTTCCTGGTTCTGGTGGAGGCTGGCCAGCTCCAGTGGTGCCTGCTTGAGGAAGCCGTGTCCGGGCCCTGGCTCTTCCTTTGGCTGCTTCTGGGGAGCAGCTGGAGGGGGCACCCCCAGGCAGAGGAGGCTGAGGAGCCATCATGCAAGCAGGCCAGCTCTGCCTTTGCCCGCCCATCCCCACAGAAGAATAGGATTGCGCCGTTCACAAGGGAAGGGAAACGCACCCAGGAGGGCAACGCTTACCAAGGTTCCAGTCAGGGCAAGAATCAAAGATCCCACGAGGCCCAGAAGCCAGGAGACTGTGCGGCAAGCCCCCTGCTCTCCCCGCCTGCCACCCCCGCCCCTCTCTCCCAGCCCAGGTCTGTCCCTCTTCCTGTGGCAAATCAGGGCACCGCTGCCAGGGATAGACTGCTATGGCAGGAAGGTGCTCGGAGCAGTGCACAGAGACCCATGCCCAGACACACAGTGGGAAGGGAGGCAGGAGCCTGGCGCAGCCCTGACATCCACGTGGGGGAAGGGGGCAGCTGGGTGAGGATGGGCTCCTTTGGGACCCTCTGCAAGGGTCCTCAGAGCCAGCAAGAGGGCCAGGCTTCTGGGGACTTGGAAAGGGCAGAGGCTGCCATGGAGGTGTGGGTCTGCCCCTAGGAGCCAACATCGGGAGCTGGCAAGCAGGTATGAGACTCTTCTCTAGGGGAGGGGGAAGAATCCCACACCAAGCAGCGTGGCTAAGAGTGGTCTGAGGCTGCCCTTCTCCCGAGAGCTAGCAAGGCTGCTGGGGCCAGGCAATGTTGATTCCCCCCACACCAGACCTGAGGGTGGGGGCTGCTGCTGGCGAAGGAGGTGTAGAGAGAGGCAGGAGAGCAGAGAAACCAGTTTATTGCAGACCAGCCCTTTCCAGACAGGCCAAGGGGCTCAGAAGCAGACCCCTCGCCCTTCCACTTCCCAGCCCTGGGTTCCCTGCATTATGGATGTATCAAAATTACAAACAGGTGAGAAGCCTCAGCTTGTGAATGGTCCCCAGATGCGGTCAAGCACAGCTGCGCTTGGGGGCTTGTGCAGGAGAGGGGCTCCTGCTGCAGGGGAAGGATGCTCAGGAGGTGGGGGGAGCCAAGCGACCTTGGAGGGCTGTGGGGGTCTGGCAGGCACTTGGGAATCAAAGGGCAGAGCTGGCCCTTCGGCCACGGGCCAGCATCCACCCTTAAGGCAAAATGCACAGAGGCAGAGGCTAGGGGGGGGTGGGCAGAGCCCGTGATCCCCCCCGATTGCACAGCCCCAAGGGGGCTCCACAGCCCCCCAAGACAATCAGGCTGAGCAGGCAGCCAAGGCACAGGGAAAGCTCCCGGGAGGGGCAGCCCAGAGTATGGCATGAAGGGGCTTCAGGGCTCGCGCAGGAGAAGCAGTGGGCCTGGCGGCAAGGGCCCCGGGACCCAGCTATCAGGAGGGCTGCCCTTGCTTGGGGCAGCTCAGTTCTGCCCTTCGTCCCTCAGCTCAGAGGGGAGGAACTTGTACTGCTGCTGCCGGATCATGGCCAGCTTCTTGCGCGCCTCCTCCAGTTCCCGCTCTTTGCGCAGCATCTCTTCCTGGGCGGCGATGATCTGAGGAGAAGGAAGTGGCAGCGGTCACCTCGGGGGAAGCCCCTCCGGCCCCTCTCTGGCCCCTCCTGGGGGGGGGACGACCCTTACCTGCGCAATCCCCCCAACCATCCGCTCCTTCACCACCACTGTCGCGTTCTCCTCGTCCTCGAAGGCCGCAGCCTTCTGCGCCGCCTTCACCAGGTTGTCCGAGGCCCTCTTGACCGCGTTGCCGGCCGCCTGAAGGATTCGGGAGGGAAGGGGGTTACCCAATGGGGTGGCCTTGGTCACCCTGTGCCTGCAGACCCCTGAGGGGGAGGTGGTGCACAGCGCTCCGATCCTCCTGGGGAACCTTCCAGCCAATTGCTGCCTCTGCTGGAGGAGCCAGTCTGGCTGGCGAGGGAAGGGCCATCAGGGCGCTCCCCTCGCCTCCAGCAGAAGGGCTGCCTGGGCTCTGGAGCCAGTGTGCTGGATGGAGGCTCAGCGCGGCTGGCCCAAGGGCGCCAGGGCCCGGATTGGACCCGAGAGGTCGACAGCAGCCACTGGGACTGACGAGGAAGTGGGCCCCCTCTCTCAACTCCTCCGTCGATGGGAGGGGGAAGGGCAGCTCCCTCAGACCGCCTCTGCCCTCCTCACCTGCAGGCGCTTCATGGCCTCGGAGTCCTGGTCTGCCTTCACCTTACATGCCACCAAGAGCTGTGCCGTGGAGGCCGCCACCTGCTTGGCGGAGGAGATGAGCTTCTCTTCACTGGCGTGGCCTTGGACGGCCGCGTTGGCGGCTTCACAGAGGTTGTTGGTGGCAGCGGCCACCATCCGGGCCTTGGCAGAAGGAGGGAGGCGAGCAAGGGGTGAGGAGGCTGCGGTGGACACCGCCACTGGCTACAAAGGGCCCACCTAGACCGAGCCCCCGAGAGCCCTGGAAGCCTCTGCCGTGGCCTAGGGAGCCCGCCTTCTGCCCGAGCTCTCCCCTTCTCTGATTGACAGGGCTCTGCAGGGTGGGTGGGGAGGAGCTTGGGGTCTCTGGTTAGAGCAAAGGGCTCCCCTGCCCACACCGAAGAGAGTAGACAATGGCTGTAGGAGAGGCCTCCCTCTGTAATGAAAGGCCGTCATTCTAAGCAAGCAAGAGTCCCTTTCCAGTGAGTGGACAGCCTCCCCCCAGCTCCCTCCACTCACGGCTGAAATGAGGCCTTGAGACCACTGTCCGTCATCCAGGGCGTTGGCTGGGATGGCGCCCACCTGGGGGGGGGGCAGAGAAAAGATAGGGTGTTCAGCTCCAGGCCAGACTTGAGGGCTTCCTGCCCAAGCGCCTCCCCATTCCCTCCCACTCACCTTGCCTTGGGCCACCAGCTCCCTCTGGGCCGCAGAGGCCGCCTTCACCAGAGCGCTGGTGGCCGCAGCAATGGACTTGGCTGCCTCCAGGATCTGCTCTTCAAAGTTAAGGCTCTCATCTGCTTGCTGGAGAGGGAGGGGACCATTAGCGAGGGGGAGGCTCTCCTCTCAGAAAACACTTCCCCAGGGAGTAATGACTGAGGCTCTGAGCCAGAGGGAGCGTTTCCCCCCCTTGTGCTAGAAACGGGCATGAAAAAGCCCCAGAATGCCCAGCTGGCACAGGGTCCTGTCTTCCCGGGGGGATAAGCCATGGCCAGAGTCCTCCTAAAGGCCCCTGCTGTAAGGGGCCATGGCCAGGCTGACCCTGGAGCCAGCAGTTCTGCTGCAGCGAGTGGGGCCTCCCCCGTTCCTCCCGCCGGGTGGCATGGAAGGGGCAGAGTTCAGCTGGCAGCAACTGCCATGCGCTGCTGTGGGGCAGCCCACCTTGGGCTTGGCTCGCGGCTTCAGCTGCTCCAGCTTCTTTGCTGCAGCCTCGATCGCAGCGGCTGCCCCCAACAGCTCATTTTCGGCAATGACCGTGGGGTCCTCAGGATCCACCCACTCGGTCCCTGCGGGAGACAAGAGGGGTCCAGAACTGCCCCAGGCAATGCCCCGACCCCCGGTTCCGCTTCCATGAAGGCATCCCCGCCTACCTTTCATGGCTTCGGCCGCCTGGATGAGCTCCGTGACGGAGCCAGCCACCCGCTTGGAGTAGCCGGCCAGCTGCTGCTTCAGGTCGTGGCTGGGCTTCTGCAGGATCTGAGGGAGGAGGAGTCATGCTGGGCACCCAGTCGGGCACCCTCAGGGCCCACCGGAGCCCACTGCTGCTTGGGACGGGCAGGGGGCGAAGGCAGCAGCGGAGGCGACAGGGAGCAGGGAAGTTGGGAGGGGCTGGAGAGGAAAGGGAGGGAGATCTGGGCTTGGCCGAAAGGGTTGGGGGAGCCAGCCGGCTGTGCGAGCAGCTGGAGCACCCGGCCGGGGGCTTCCAAGCGCCCTTCCCCCTGTCCCGTGGGGCTTCCCGGAGTCACAGGACCGGTGCTTCCTCTGCCCCTGGGCAGCCTGGCTGGGCAGACACGGACCTAGGCGTAGGTTAACCTCACTGCGTGTGGAGGCTGCTTCTGCCAGTTAGAATTGCCCCTGCAGCACAAAGGCCAGCACCCCACAACCTCTCAAGGCAGTTGTTCCTGGGCATCCCTAGACTTGAATGACCTGGGCGCTGAGCCCTCCCTTTCCCCAGGGCCCCCTCCTCCCGTGGTTTTCATCACACCCTCGCAGGCAGTGCATGTCACACTCAAAGGCTGGGCCGAGGAGAGGGGGAAGGACAGGAAGGAGGGGCACGCTATGTGGGGGTGGGAGTGGGGAGTGAGAGGCACCTACCTCCAGGACGTGCTCCAGAAGCTCCAGGTAGCCACTAGCACATTCCTTGCCAAAGCGCAGCGCTCGGTGCCGCACCTCACTGCCCACGTCTGGATGGCATGCAGCTTCCTGGAAGGAGACGGGCAGATGATTGCCAGCCCGAAGCCGAAAGGAAAGGGGCTGCCCTCTACCCCCAGAGCTGCCCACCTTGGAGGAGGGCTGCGAGAGCCCCATTGGAGGGGGTTTCCCCTTGCGTGTCCCCCGGTCGCTTGTCAAATGAGTGCACGATCAGACACCTTCCTCCTGTCCGAACACCCCGCTGACCCTGCTCCCCCACCCCCGAGTAATGACCCCACCTTGCAAGAGCGCAGCATATCAGCAATGGCACGACGGCTCAGGTTGGCTGTGGCTATCACATCTTCCTGCCGGCAGGAGTTGCCAGCTGCCACCGCCTTGGCTGTTGCCATGGTGATGCCTTTTGTCATGCGAATGAAGTCTTCCGGCGTAGAGGTCTTGGCAGGGGGCACCTGGGAGCAGAACACCTGGAGGAGGAGGAGGAGGAGGAGGAGGAGGAATCAGCCTGAGAGACCAGGCAGTCAGCCAGTGCTAATGGGGAGCAGGGGGACCAGCCCTCACCGCCAACTCCTGCCGAATGTGTTCAATGGTGGCCTCCAGTGCCCGTGTCCCCTTGGTGGCCTCGTCCTCTACGGCTTTGACGGTCTTCAAGAGCGACGTGACGTTGGTGACCATCACCTGCTGACAACCAGCCAGAGAGATGCTCAAGGACCAGCCAGCCATCTCCTGCTTGCCTCGTGTGGTGCCCCGCCTCTCCGCCCCCCAAGCAGGAGGTCTCCACCAGGCCCACTCTCAGCCAGCACCCTGCTCCGCCCTGACCTTTGCTGAGTTCTTCAGCTGGTATACGGCAGGATCGTCCCCAGACTTGCCGGCGGCAGCTTTGGTGGCACTGATCAGGTCTCCCAGGGCTTTAGCAACGTCCTTGACTGCGTTGATCAGGACCACCTGGGCACAGAAAGGAGGGCAAGATGAAGCAGAGCAGCCCACCCAGGCACGCCTACCTGCCACCTGCGGCCGCGGTCCTGACCTGAGTCTCAGGGTCCTCAGAGCCCAAACTGGCAGCGCCCAGCTTAACCACCTCTGCCAGGCGGGTGATGGTCGTCACCGAGGACTGCGCAGCTTGGGCCAATTTCTCCTGGCTCGCAGTGGCATTCTGCACCAGCACCTTGGTGTCCTCCACCAGCGCTTTGGCTGTCTTCAGGATCCCTTCCCTGCCGAGGAAAGAGCCTGTCAGAGCCCGCTGGAGGCCGAGGAGGTGGCATCAGGGAGCTCCCGCCCACCAGCCCGCAGGAGCCATGACCTGTGGTCAGCAAAGGTCTCCGCATTTTCCCGGTTGAGGGTTCCAGCGGTGGCAAACATGATGGTGGTGTCCAGATCTGCGATGATGCCCGACACAGCACTGGCTGCGGTGATGCATGCCTGGGTGCCCCGGTTGCCAGCCTGGAGAGCTGCCAGTACATGTGAAACCTGCAGGGGGGTAAAGGCAGGACACCCGCTATGGTTTGTGGGTCCGATCCCCAATACACACCTAGATGGTGGGTGGGGGGACCTCTTCCGCTCCCGGCCTGAGTTTGGCTGGAGTCACCTTCTCAGAAACCTTGCGGGCACATTCGATCAACTCCTTCTTGGTGTAGGCATCGCTGGGGCTGCACTGGAGGGCGCCAGCGTTGGTCACGAGAGCGGCACAGCCGTGGCCCAACTCCTGCACTCTGTTCTTAATGTGGGCGCCAATCTGGAGGGGAGCATTGAATTCAAGAAAGGGCCTCGCTGGCCGCCAGGAAATCGACCTGCCTGGCGCGCTCTCCGTTGCCAGGGTCTCTGCCACAGCCCCCGAACGCTCCTAGCAAGACCACCTCCAAGGTCCTCCCCTCCCCCAACTCTCGCGCCCACCCTCACCTCTTCATTCTCGGCTGTGAGGGCAGCGGGCTTGGCCTGCAGGGCTAGATGCGCGTAGTCTGTGGTGAGCTGGTTGGCCAAGATGCCAAGTTCATCCGGGTTGGTGGTGGATTTGGTCACCTGTGGCGGCAGCGTAAGATAGGAGGTAGGAAAGGGGGCAAAAGGACTGGCCTGGGCTCTGGAAGGGGGTCTGCACGGAACCAGTCCCTCAGCCCTCGTGCCCAAAGGCTCACCATCTCCTGCACCGTCACAGCGATGGCCTTGGCAGTCTTCACCATGGTGGTCTGGTAGTCCACAAACGTGCCTTCGGGCTCTCCCATCGGGCCCTCATCCAGCTGCCCAACGAAAGGAGAGAGCCCAGGAGGGGGGCTGCCGCCCCGCTTCTCAACATACGCCTGTGTCCCCCGTGTCCCCCGTTTTCTTTTCGGCTGACGCAAAGATTGCACCAATGGGGGAGGGGCAGGCAAGCTGGCCGATGGGGGTGACTTCAGCGCCCCAAAAGACTCGGCAGCCAATGCTTTCCAGATCTCACCTCAGCCTCTCTGGCTCCTCCAGAACCCCCTGGGATGTCCCACCGCCTTGCCCTACAAAGCTGGTTTGGCAAGGCTTCTAGTGCCACAGGGAAGCCGGGCAGGGGGCTTCCCAGAGAAGAGGCCGAGTGGCCCGAGGGAAGCCGGAGCGTGGTTTCCCTGCTCACCTGGTTGATGGCCTGCCTGATAGAGTCCACCATGCCGCCTACCACCCCTGCAGCGCTGGCGGCCTCGTTCAGGGTGGCCGTGAGGTCTTCCACCGCCTCCCTCATCATCTGTGCTGCCTCCTCCAGCGCCTCCTGCGTGTGGGCCACCTGCTGCAGAGAGAGGCCCCCGTCAGGCCCTGACCACAGCCCAGGTGGCACAGGCGCAGCCTCCACATCCGGTGCCAGCCCCACGGGTACCTTGGGGTTCCCCCCGGCCTCCTTGGCCGTGTAGAGCATCTGCAGGCCGGACTCCGCCAGCGTCTTGGTCTGGTCCAGAAGGGTCATTTGCTGCTGGTGATTCAGCATCTTGGAGGCCGCGCCCACCGCAGCCATGACCAGGGGCTCAAAATACTGGGCCAGCTGGGAGACCTGGAGGAGGAGGAGAGAAGAGGAGGTGGGGGTGGGAAGGGGCACCCCTGAGACGGAGCGGCGGGGGGTGGGGTGGTCGCGCAAGGGGTTTGGCAATGAAGGTGCCACCCTCCAAGCTGAACAAGGGGGCCAGTCCTGAGGACAAGGGGACCTTTCAGCCCAGCCCAGCCCAGCCCAGCATTGCCCGCCTCACACTGAGCCTCCCCTGTCTTCTTCAGCGCCCCGGGGGCTTTTCGTCTTTTTCACCAAGCGAAAGCACGCCCCTCCAGCCCACCTGTCTCACCCCAGAGCCAGGTGGGCGTGGGGAGCAACGCTGGTGTGACAGGCAGCCCTCCCGCAGCCTTCTGGGCTCATCATCACCTGCCCGAGGAAGCCCTGCCATCCCAAGGGCCCCGCCCCCCATGCTTTGAGGGTCGTTTCCCAATTTCAAGGATCGTAGTGCCCGAAAAGCGACACCAGGGCTGTGGCTGGTCACTGCCTATTGGAGCCGCCCCAAGGGGGCCAATTAAAGCACAGGACAGCTTTTTTACTGCTTGCGGCCCACCTGGCTGGAGTCCCAAGTCTCGGGGTCTTCAGCTTTGCCCCTTCAACTGCCCAACCCCTGACCAGAAGATCTCAGGGTTGTAGACTGAGGAAGGACCTTAGCATCAATCAGTGCACCACCTGCCACCTGCAGGGAAAGCATTCCTGGGACGAGCGTCCAGCTTCTCCCTCTGAGAAGCCTCCAGAGATGGAGAAACCTTGACTGCTCTTCCACTGTGGCCCCCTAATCCTACCACTGGCCACGTCTTGCTTACAGTTAAATGCGGTCTTAAGTAGCTGCTACTCAAAAATCAGAATACCAGCCCATCCACTTGGGGGCTGGCTTTAAGGCTGCATTTTTCCTGGGTGACTTTCTGCTGGCCCTACATGAAGGCAAAGGAGGCCTATCTGGGGTCAGCCTGCAGGGAAAGCAGGTGGCCTCTCAGAGAAGCTCCCGAGATGCTGGTGGGTCAGCCGCCTGTCCTCAAATTAGTCTCCTTGTGGGATGGTTTCCAGGATCACACGGGGCAGGGAGAGGAGAGGCTACATCCGCTGAAGAGGATGGACTGGGACCACTCAAAATACTGATTAAATGATGCCAATAAACCACAATGGCCATTTGCACCACAGACCATGGCCAAAAGACTACAATGGCTGTGTGTGATGGGCTTTTGGACTGTGTGCCACCAACCCTCTTTTGAGCCTGGCCAAGAATCTGCTGCAAACAGAGCCAGGATGGCACAATGCAGGCAGTCAGAAAGACTCTTCTGGGCTAGAGCAAGAGGAAGACCTCGAGCCCCCACAGGGCAGCTGGCTGGGCTGGGGGAGAGAGGGGGCTGCAGAGGTTCAAAGCCCTGTAGTGGGAGTGGAGCCTCCTCCCCCCCCCCCTCCCGGCTGCATCACAAAGAAGGTGCCGGAGTTTCAGCCTGAGAGACCCCGGGCCAGGGAGAGCCGGGGGCAGCCTTCCCGCTTGGCCTGGCTGTGGAGGCCTCACCTTGTGGCCCAGCTGGGAGGCCTCAGCACGAGCAGCACCTGCCACGGGTTCGATAAGGTTGCTGATCTCCTGAACAGCTGTGAGCATCTGGTTGTGCAGGGCCTGCAGGAGGAGTCAGTCCTGAGTACCAGCTGGGGGCAGCGGGAGGACAATTCCCCCCCTCCCCCCCAGAAGCTGAGCAGGACCCAATTCTGACACTGGAGGGCCTGCAGTCTCTGCCCCTCCTCCTCCTCCTCCCCTTCTGCACTGCTGGAGACGGGCAGCCCCTCTGGCATCCATAGGCCCTCCAACTTGAAGAACTAGCAGTCTGCCTCTGCCCATGAGCCCACCGCCTGGCTGCTCCCCCAGCACGAGCGGAGCCCCTCCTCACCTCCTGGGAGATGCCTTCGCGAGGTGCCAGCTGCTGGCTGATGGCTGCCAAGGAGGCCTGGTCCACGTCACGGACGCACCTGTTCAGCGTTTCAATGGCCTCGTCGCACTCCCTCTGGCCAGGGGCCTTGTCCCTGCGGGCAGCAACGGCAACCAGATGTGCACACTTGGGCACCTCCCACTCCTCCCCCATGGCTGCCTCATCTGTTCTACCCTCCCTGGTTCTGCCAGCCACAGAGATGCCAACGTTCTGCCAACAATTTGGAGGGCAGAGGGAGTTGGTTTTCCAGAGATCTGGCAAGAAATTAAAGATGGCAATCCCTGCATCGCAAGGGAATCTCCCCAGGTTTGTGAATGGGCAGCTCTCTCTCTCCCCCCCTCCCCCCCTCCGTTTAGTGACCACAACTGGGACTGGTAACTCGGTCATGAAGCAAAGTGGTCACTAAGTGAAAGTGTGACTGTGCTTAAAACCATTTTTCAGTTTTGTTTTTACAGACCTGCAAAGGTAATAAATGCAAGAATCGGCCACATCATAATCGTGGACGGTTACTAACTGCTAAAAAGGAATGCCCAAATTAGCCTCCTTGAAGCATGCCGATGAGAACCCCTGCCTCTCAGCCCCCCTCGGGCCGATGCAGTCGCACATGTGGATTCGGATCCTTTGCCGGATTGGGCCATAACCACTGACAGCTCCCCACGGCCAGGGTGATCTGCTTGCCCACTGCCTCCGAGGACGGGGCTTCTCCTAGACCTGTCCGGCTGGAGCTCTGCGGGGGAAGGGAGCCAGGCAAACAGCGGGCACCCACCTCATGTTAGTGATCAGCTTCTTGATGGAATCGGAGACGGTGCGCGAATGACCCGCCAGCACCGACCACTTGGGAGGGTCCCTTGGGTTGACGGCCAGCGAACGAGCGGTCTGGATGAGGCCAGCTGAGCTTTCCAACATGGTCTTGGCAGAGGAGAGGATGGGCTCCATGGCCCTGCGCCCCTACAGGGAATCGGCACGGGGTCACTCCAGGGTGACAGGCCAAGGGCTGCCAAATGTGGACCCTTCCTCCTTCCCGGCCCCCAGCAACCTCTACCTACCTCTGGGCTGATCTGGGCGGGGATGGTGGCAAACTCGGGATTAGAGGCGAAGGCGGTCAGGTTCTCCACCGCTTCGATCAGTGGGGTCGTGGCTTCGCGGCAGCGCTCGCGGTTCTCTGGAGTGAAAGCACCATCCAAGGCCTGCGGGGAGACCCCCGTTGGGCCTTTACCTTCCATGCTGCAAAGGAAAAGCTCCCGGAGCCCAGATCCAGCCACTTCTCGCTCCCCGAGAGACTCCCGGCCCACGGAAAGCTGAGAGGCAGCCACACAGCCAAGCTGGAGGAGGCGGTTGCTTCAACCTCACAGCCACCCTCCCCCGGCCGGAAACTCTCCCCCAACCTTTGCAGGATGACTTCGCAAAGCATCTAAAATCTGTTCTTTGGGCCAATCTCCGTCGTCGGACCCAGAAAATGGCCTAAGCATGTAGCGCAAATGTAGCTGCTCAGTTGGCCGGCCAGCCAGACGTGGGGCCTGTTGACCCTGGGCCTTCTCCCTTGGGGGGTTTTGCGTTCCGTGGCCCCCAAGCGCAGGGCTCTCATTTCTCCCCTCCCCAGTTGGGAATCGGGGGGTACCTTGATGGTCTTGACGAGGTTGGCTGTGCTGTTGGCTACCTCCTTGGCAGACTGGACAAACTGGCGCTTGGCCACTGGATTGGCGGTGCGGGAGGAGGCCAATCGGCAGGTATTGCACAGGGCAGAAGTGTGCTTGGCCACGATGGTAGCAGCCGACAAGACCTGCGGAAGGCAAGGAGGCCCCTCCGCCTTAGCTCTACCCACAAGGAGGCTCAAGGAATCATCCCCGATGACAAAGAAGCCCATCCCCCCACCTCTGCGTGAGGAGTGTTACTGGCAGTGGGGCTGGATTCACAACTGAATGCTCAAGGCCCCGCCCATCATGTAACAGAATAAGAGAGTTGGAAGGGACTTGGAGGTCTTCTAGTCCAACCCCCTGCTCAGGCAGGACTCCCTATACCAGGGGTGTCAAACTCAAGGCCCACGGGCTGGATTTGACCTGCGGGGTGCTTAAATCTGGCTCGCGGTGCCTCTGCTAGCTAAAATGAGCCGTGGGGGGGCTGCAAGTGGCCCCCCGCAGCCCATTTTCTGCCTCCATGGCCTCCTGCAGCACTCTACTGGCCAAAACTGGGCAGCGCGGAGGCCCCGCAAGGGCCCCCGCAAACCATTTTCGGCCGGCAGTGTGCTGCAGGAGGACTGGATTACAGTTATGTGGCCTCAAGTAAGTGCCTGATCTGGATAGAAAACAAGCCACATCCTATGTTAATACTACAGTTTAATGCCAGATTTTACATACTGTAGGTCCATTTAATCTACTGTACAATCAGCAATTTATAATTGACAGCCATTTCTATTTACTATCCTGGAAGTTTACCTCTGCTGTTAGATCTCGTATTATCTGTTATTTGTGCTATTGTATTTTTATTATTAGTTGAATAATAAAATCACATACCAGTAGTATAAATAGCTTTTCTGGCTGGAAAAGCAATTTACTATTAAACAATGTGGTATAAATAGATGTTTGCTAGTAGTATTTGGTAGAAGAGACAGGAAAATGGTAATAATAAAGAACTGTGGAAAGAAAGAAGGGGGAAAAATGCATCTTGAGCCTGTGTCAAATGCCCACCCTGTCCGCGCCCACCCTGGACGGGGACACACACACACACAGAGCCCTCCCAGGTCAAACACAACCCTGATGCGGCCCTCAATGAAATCGAGTTTGACACCCCTGCCCTACACCATTCTGGACAAGTCGGCGTCCAGCATCTTCTTGAAAACCTCCAGTGTTGGTGCACCCACGACATCTGGAGGCAAGCCGTTCCACTGATTAATTGTTCTAACTGCGAAGAAATATCTCCTTAGAAACGTCCATCTGGCCACTACCTGGGACTGCGTGCAGGCCGGGTCGATCAGGTTCTGGCAGGCCATCTGGATGGCTTGGTTGGCTCTGGCAAACTGGGTGGGGTCCACCAGGCCTTGCTGACCGGCCTGGCTGTTGGGGTCGGAAACGCCAACCAAATAGGCTGCCTGTAACAGAGCACGGATGGGGGAGTCCTGAGAGCAGGGAAGACAGCCCCCTCCCAACATCTCTGCTCCACAGTCGGGAGCATCGCCCCCCCCCGGCTCACAAGGGGCTGGGCAGCCCACCTGGGCAGCTGCTTCTGTGAAGCCGCAGAGGGCCTTGGAGGCCGTGCTGACAGACTCGCCAAACTCTGGCAGCTTGCTGTTCTTGGCATTCTGGGAGATGCCAGCCATAGCCTCGCCCAGCACCTGCAGGAGACAGAAAGCAGGGGAGCACGTGCGTGGGTGCCTGTGTGTGTGTGTGTGTGTGCGTGCGTGCAGGGAACTATGCATCCTGAGGGCTTCTGGCATTGGAACAGCAAGAAGCAGCTTCCCATGCCATCCAGAGAGAGCAGGTTTTTAAAGGGGGAGGGAGAAGAGGTTCCAGAGGCCTGCAAAACTTCCCAAGATGGACACACACACACACACACACCCCGCACCAAACTCTCTTGGAGCAGAAGCGGGACTTCCTTCTGTCTGGACGTCTGTCCTGAGCTCTGGGAGACCTGAAGGCCTCAAGAGACTCTCTCAACAAGAGTTCTCGGCGCCTGGCTCAGCCTGCTAGCCATCGGACCCCCAACGCTCACCTTGGAGTTCTCCATGACGCTGTCCAGGCAGTTGAAGTAGGACATGTCACTGACAGCCTGGGTGGGGTTCTCCAGAAGTTCTCGCACCGTCTGGAGAGGAGAAGTCAGCTGAGCCTCAGGCAGGCTGCCCTGCCTGCCCCCCAGTCAGCCTCAGGGCACTTGCCCTCCTCCGGCTCACCTCTAGCTCCCGCAGAGCATTGTCACACTCCTTCTGGCCTGGTGCCTGCTGGGTGCACATGGTGATCAGCTGGTTGATGCTGTCTGTCACAGCCCTGCCAGGGTTGGGGGGGGGGGGGAGGAGAGGAAGAGATGCTGCCATTAAGCCCGCCCTGCCCTCGACCCGGGCATCCAGGTGTCGCACAGCTCTCTTGTCCTAACCCCTCCTTCCTTGCCCAAGAGTGGCCCTCTGTAGGTATCCCAGCAGTTGTCGGGGAAGGGAGGGATAGGCCCCACTTCCCACCACCACCACAAGAGGTCCACGTACCGGGCAGCTGCTGCCAGCTGATTCTTGAGGTTGGGTGCTGCAGGGTCTGCGGAGAGCGCTTTGGCTGCCAGGAGCAACTTGCTGGAGGAAAGGGAGATGCCCTTCAGGTTGGACACCAGCTGGCCCTGGGCCTCCTTGGACTGCAGGGGAGGGAGAGAGAGGGAGTCACTGGACCCTCGAACCGCACCCGGCCAGCCCTTCACTGCAATCGGCATTCCATGACAGGCAGCCCCCTCACACTGCCCGGCCCCCTGCCCTGGGAACCCCGGAGCTTGGGTTGAACAGGGGCAGCCACCTCCCATGCCTAAATTCTCTCCCTGCTCAGCTTGCTAGAAATGGGAGCAGCTCCCAGAGCAAGCAGCCAAGCCCATCTGGCCTCCTTTCCCTTTTGCCCTGGGACTTCACAGCCCTTTGGGAACGATGACAGGTTTCTCGGCAGCCTGAGCTCTTAGTCCCCAGGCCCCAAGTGCAGCTGTGCCTTGACCCAGCCTCCCCCCCCGCCCCCAGCAGCGCCTGTGCCCTCCACAGGATACCAAGAGTGAAGAGGGATCTGGCTGGCCCTGCTGCATCCCACCCCAGACCTCCCGGGGCTGTGCTGGACCTTCAGACTCTTCCAAGCAGACTCCCCTCACCCCAGGGAGAAGGGGCTAAGATTTCCCCTCCCCCCCAGCACTGGAACTGCCTTGTAGGAAAGAGAGCATGTCTGCATCTCTGGTCACACCTTGCCCTCAGCTTTCTCTGCTCTGAAACCCCCGAGGCCTCATCCGGCCTGCCAGTCACGAGGGGCCTGATGCTGCACACCCAGCTCCCTTGGGTAGGGCCGTGCCATCTGCCCAGCAGCCCCCGGGAACCTTCCCTGGACACTGTCTGAAGCAGCCTCTGGAGCACCTCATGCCTTTAATTCGCATCCCACCTGGGCTCTGCCCTTCCAAACGTCTTGCGGGTACCTCCCACCACACACGAGAGTGTGCGTGTACGCGCAGCCACACACGATTGAATATGAGCCCCCCCCCCCCCCCATTCTGGACGCTCCCTGGAGAGCTTCCCCGCCCAGCCAGGAAGCTCTTACCTGGGACTGTCCGGCCATCTCCACCCCGGCCTGTAGGAACTCATTGAAGTCCTGGCCAAACTTGCCGGAAGCCTTGGCCAGGTCCTGGGGGGTTCCACGTGATGCCTGCACCAGCTCATTGGCCGACTGGTTCAAGCCAGCCGCAGCCTGGTTCAGCTGACTCTGGGCCTCCTGGAAGTTCTTGGTGCTGGGAGGAAACTGGGAGAAGAAACAAGGGTCAAGCTCAGGGGCCTGGAGGCCCTTCTCAACTCCTGACAAACCAGGAACTGGCTGCAGCCCAGGCGGTTTCCCTTAAGGACTAGGTCACAATATCCAGTTCTCTTCCTCCCAGACATCTCCAGCCCATCCCGCCAGTGGCCACCAAGCCCAAGGACTGGCAGGACGGCCCCTTCTGCTGCCCGGAGCAGGACAGCCTTGTAGGTCATCTAGTCCAACCCTCCCACCCAAGCAAGAGACCCTACACCATTTCTGACAAATGGCAGTCCAATCTCTTCTTGAAAGCTTCCATTGATGAAGCTACCACAACTTCTGAAGGCAACTTCTGTTCCATGGGTCAATTGTTCTCACTGTTGGAAAATTTCTCCTTATTTCCAGTTTGAATCTCTCACTGTTTCCATACATTATTCCTTGTCTAGCCTTCAGGAGCTTTAGAAAATAGCTTGACCCCTTTCTCTCTGTGGCAGCCCCTAAAGTACTGGAAGACTGCTATCCTGTCTCCCCTGGTCCTTCTCTTCACTAGACTAGCCATGCCCAGTTCCTGTAACTGTTCATGGTATTCTCCAGTCCCCTACTCATCCTGGTTGCTCTTCTCTTTCTAGAGTCTCAACATTTTTTTTATAGTGTGATGACCAAAGCTGGATGCAGTACTCTAGGTGCGGTCTTACTAAGGCTTTAGAGTGGTATTAGTACCTCCCTTGATCTTGATTGTATCCCTCTGCTAATGCAACTTAGGATTGCATTGGCTTTTTTGGCTGCCACTTATGGCTCATATTTAGTTGGTTGTCCACTAAGACTCCACGATCCCTCTCACAGTTCCTACTATTAAGCTTGGTTTCACCCAGTCTATATGTGTACTTTTGGTTTTTCTTGCCTAAGTGTAAGACTTTACTTTTCTCTAAATACTTTATATCTCATCAGATTACAAATTCACTGAAGGAACCAGACCTCTTTCAGATTTCTAGGGGAGTCTGTAGAAAGATGGTGATACCATAAGATCATCATCATTACAATCATCAGTAAAATAATCATCATCATTACAATCATCAGTAAAATAATCATCATCATTACAATCATCAGTAAAATAAGAATTTACTGTAATGTTGCTCTGAAATAGTATGATTGCATTCTGGTTTTAGAATGAAGTAGTTGACTTTGATCCTACAATAATCTATTCAAAGTTGGGCAAAATACTTAAAGTTAAATGGCAGATCTTGAAATCCTTAACAGTAGGAAGATTTTGAAAGTATTATATCCTTATTAAGATTGTAAAATGTTGTTTTATTTTGCAAGCAGAGTTGGATTTCTTTCTGTTGTTTTTCTGTTGTATTCTTTGTATACTGTATATACACCCACACCCACACACAAATACACACACACAAACACAATTGATAATTTTGAATTTTGGTGTTGGAGAAGACTTTTGAGAATCACTTGGATTATAAGGAGATCAGATCATGAAAGTCAAATACTTTGGCCACTAAATGTAAAGAGGGAACTCACTGGGAAGAAACTGATGTTGGGAAAGATTGAAGGTGAAAGGAAAAGAGAATGAGATGGTTAGATGATGTCATTGGTAAAATGAATATGAATCTGGGCAAATTCTGGGAGACAGTGGAGAACAGGGGGTGTACTTTCTGTTCATGGGGTTGTGAAGAATCAGACACGACTTAGTAACTGAACAACACAACAACAAAATAAACACATAGATACATACATTCATACAAACAAGAGAGAGAAAGAAAAGGGGGGCGGAGAGGAATCCTTTTTTAAAAAGAACAGTGTTAGAATGTTACAGAAGAGCAAACTGACAAATGATGCTAGCCATTCATTTTGTATGACTGTTTTAATCTGCTGAAGAGATAACTGGCAGCCATTCATTCTGCAAGCCGGTAGCTAATAATTATGGAATGATTACTTCAAGGGCTGAAGTCTGCTTCTGTCATAAGGAGAACGTTTTTTGGAAAATGTTGAGGTTTTGTAATCTTCCTTTGGCATAGTAAATATGACAGTGAGCTTACTGCTATGCCTGCAATCTACCCCAAAATTTTACTTCCCAAGCATGCATTTCAAGGCCACCTACCTCCCTAACAGCTTCCTTTATTATTGTAACCATCCATCCAGGCAAATCAATTTTGGAGGTGCCTCTCACTGTAATGTTTCAGTTCCAATGCTTGCATCAAAATGATAAGGAAAGGCTCTGTCTAGTTTCAAAGAGGAAAAACAAATCAAAATTTGCTGATTATCTTACTCGTGTGTGTGTGTATGTATGTTTATGTACATGTACATCTATGGACAATGGTGTGTGTGTATCTCTCTCTCTCTATATATATATATATATTGTGTCGTCGTATATGTGTGATTATATTTTTTACTGATGTTCTTAAAAATTCAGAGAGACTGGTATAGATCTATT
>JANHFL010006462.1:33458-43463 GCA_032468155.1 Oxyrhabdium leporinum | reverse complement strand
GTCTTTCCAAGTGGCTTTCTCCTCTGGCCACATTTCCCCCCTCTGCGCACCTTCTTTTCTACTCTCCTTCAACTTCCTGCTCTCAGAAATGGTTTTACAGAGGATCTGCTTTTCTGATTATTTTGCCAAGTTGCTCAACCTATTCTGTATTTATGATGTGCCTAGTAAGAGGAGTATTAACATTGTTTTTCCAGATATTTCTTTGAACAGCAGAAGAATGCAACAACTACAGTACAGGCTGGGGAAAATACTAATTCAGATAGTGCAGATAGAAAATGTTCAGTGCACTTTTTCGGGACTCAGGTTTTGTTTGCACAAGCAGCTGCTGTAGCTCAATATAACTCTTGCTATTATATTATTCAAGAATAAAACACAAAGCTCAAACTGTGGCTAAAATTTATTTTCTTCTCATGTTTTCAGCATTTCAAATAGCCTCATTTCAAAAAGCAAGACTGATGGTTAAACACTTTTCATAGTGAAATTTATTTTAAAGTTTTAAATAGAGCTTGTGATTATTACTGACAAAAAAAGCCTGTTTATATTTTTATGTTCTTGGAAATGGCTCTGCATGTTCTATCAAAATAATGGTAAAACTGAATGAAATTTGTTGATATTTCTTTGATCAAAAATCAGCATGAAAAATATACCATACGTATTTATAAAAATGGCTATTTTTGGATACAAGAAATTGTATAATATCAAGAAAAGTTCATATCAGTAATTTTTTCCTTACAAAACTTACATTCATAAAGTTTTTGTATGGAAGAATGGCAACGAAATTTAAGGAGTTTTGCATTAAAATGGGAAATAACAAAGTTCCATGTTAGGAAAACAATAATTATTTTTAATATATTTATTATTTTCTTTTTATTTTAAAATACAATATGAGTACAAACAAAAATTTAAAAAATTAAATGAAAAAAGTAATGACTACCAACTTTTTTCGGCTCAGTAGAAAAGAAGAAAAAATACCACCTCAGCTTTTTGTTTTCTATTTCTAAACATTTCAAGCCATTTTAATAACAATAAAACCAATCTAATCATTAAAAACTAAAATTAGAATTTCATTTTTTTCAGTTTCAAGTATAAAATCCAGAAGTGGTTTCCAAATGGAAATAAATCTATATAGGTTATTATCTTTAATTAAAACTTCTTATTCATTTTTCTGCTTAAAACAGAAAGTTGTGTCAGGCTCCGGGAAATCAGAAAATTCAGGCAATTCAAACAAATATAAAGATTGATTGCAAGCTTATGCTCTCTACAAGAATCTGAACTACTAACAGTCAAAGATAGATCACAATCAAAGGAATTCAAGGTGGGCTGGACTTAGATCTCTTGTGGGCATGAAGGGACTCATGATTGATGATGCATTTGACCCCTCCCTCTGGCTCAGCCTGGTCAACTCCTACAAGTCACACTTATTCTCTTTCTTTGGATTTCACCAGCTACTTGCTTGACCAAGTTTGTTTGTTTGTTGAATGTATTTTCCACCCATCTCATAGCAAATGACTCAATGGCTTCCAGCATTAAAACATTAAAATGTAACAAATAAATATCTTTAGGAGGAAGAGGTCAAGCTATTTTCCGAAGCACCTGAAGGCCAGACAAGGAATAAAGGATGGAAACTGAAGAAGGAGAGATTCAATCTGGAAATAAGGAGAAATTTTATGACAGTGAGAACAATCAACTAGTGGAACAGCTTGCCTTTGGAAGTTGTGGAAGCTTCATCACAGGAAGCTTTCAAGAAGAGACTGGGCTGCCATCTGTCAAAAATGGTGTAAGACAGGGGTGTCAAACTCAAGGCCTGGGGGCCAGATCTGGCCCACAGGGTACTTAGACCTGGCCTGCAGGAATGCCCTGGAAACAGTGAAGTGCTTCTGCCAGTGAAAACGGAGCTAGGGAGGGCTGCATGCAGCCCTCCCGAGCTCCATGTTTGCTGGCAGAGGGTTGCAGGAGACTGTGGTAGCTGAAAACAGAGCTTGGAAGCCCATTTTCACTGGCAGAGTGCTTGGACAACCACAGGCACCCCTGACACAAGTGACGTTGAGCTGGCTATGCCCACCCTGGTCATGCCCACCCCTGCCCTTGAGGTCAAACACAACTCTGATGTGGCCCTCAATGAAATCGAGTTTGACACCTCTGGTGTAGGGTCTTCTTGGGTGGGGGTTGGACTAGATGACCTACAAAGTCCCTTCCAACTCTGTTAATCTGTAATCTTTAAAAATAGAAAGTTATTTCTATTTTATAATAAAAATAGAAGTTATTGTTCTTCAACTCCTTCAGGCTTCCATAACCTTAGAAGTCTTCCAGTTTTGATTCCTTCCAAACTGATTTATGCACATTTTGCCTTCCATCCCCCACCACCAACAAAAAATACAATTTTATTTAGCAAAGGAAATTTTGACTTTGGAATCAGCAGAGGGAATGAACTTCTTAAAAGATTGTGGGTTGGAGATGGACATTTTCACAGGAGCCTCATTAAAAGCTGCCACTGTCAAGAAACTAACTTGGCATCATGGGATGCGTTAGCAGCTAGAGCAGGAATACTTAAGTTGCAAAGAGGATAACATGGAAAGCCTGAGCATTATTCATCAGCCTTCACACAACTGATCAGACTTAGCAGAGTAGCAGATTAAACAAGGAAGCTAGGGATCCCCCAAAAAAGCCTGCTCACCTCATTTTGCTTTCAGAATGTACATTTATAGGCTGTTCAAATTATACGACCAAGGACATAAAGAAAAAACCAAATTTAAGTTGAAGGGGAGATTCTCCCCAAGGTTCTCCCATGCAAAATCCATTTTAGTACAACAAATCTAATGAAATCCAGTGAAGTTAGAATTAAGGTTTGCATTTCAAATCTTATGAGTAGTGTATTTTTAACATGCTGCATGGAAACATACTTCTTTTCTTTACCCTATATAGTAGATATATGTAAGAATGCTGGTTAGCTGGTTCCCATCTCTCTGCTTTATAGTTTAACTGGATAATTACCTTGGCTGCTGTATGTATTTATTTTGAGGTTCCTTTTATTCATTTTAAAGATATTAATGTTTTAGAATTGTAAGCCAACGAGAGTCACCTTGTTGAGACAGGCAGCTATAGAAATTAATAAGTTAATTAATTAAGATAGAAGTAAAGACAGAAGTCAAAGCATGTCTTCTGGGCCTTTTTTATTCCAGTTGCAGGTTGTGTTTGTTTCCTTGTAGAACATTAAATAAAGAAAATAGTTTTCAAAACATACATTAATCATAAATACTAGTTATTTCAAAATTTGGCACAATATTCTGACTTCTAAATTATGGTAGGTTTGGAATCTGCACAGATCTGAATCTAAGGACTCTTGTATTTCTGTCTATCTGAGTAATACCTGTGCAATGTACAGCATTTATCGCCAATGGTAAAGATGATACCAGTTTGGCCAATATAGCACAAATCAAAGCCCAGTTTTAGTTCAAGCATTTATAAGATATTTTATGAAAGTGTCAAGATTGAATTGCTTTTCTTCGTTCAAATCTTGATGCTTTTCAACTTGTCAATGAACTGGGGGGACGGAAAGGGGAAAGGTGGAGAATGTATGCAGAGATCATGAGCGCATGGAAACCATTAAGGTCACTGCCGCAGGTGCTTGAAAAAGAAACAGACAATTCCCATAACAAAAGAATGTCTCATAATTGGACAATGTGATCATCCAGGGGTGGGGAGAAGGAAAAAGTATTTAACGCATTTGCACAGGAAACCAGAGCTGGCTTTGTTTCTTCAGTACCAACATGGTGTGTCCAATAAAGTTTTACTTTTGAGAATTCAATTTTTCCAAGAGAGTTTCCCTTGTTTTGGGTTCACTAATTGGATGGTTGACAGGAAGCTAGAAACCCAAATTTAGAGACTCCTGTGCCAAATAGCATACTGCAGCTCTCAAAGGTCTAAGCTCTGGACCTAAACCACAATCAGGACACCGCTTGCTCCGGGTTCCAAAAGGATTTATTAATCTGGATTCTCGGCACACAGTGAGTTCCGTTGGTAAGACAAAAAGGCTGGAGGCATGCCCTTCCATTGGAGCAGTCAACCATCTGGCAGGGCCAATCAGCTGATCATCGGGCTGCTGGAAGACTCGGTCAGCTGCTCGTCAGCCGGCGTGTAGGCAACCACAATCAGCTGATTGTTGACCGGCTTGCCTACAGTCAGGATCAGCTGTTTGTTGGCTCCGTGTTTCTTGCCGCTTGCAGCCTCCAACTGAATGGTCTTCCCACCACCCACCTCCTGTCCTGGGGTCCCTCCCCTAGTATGGCAAACCCAGTCCGGGGTTTGACAGCAGCATGTACCCCTGCCAACTCATAGGTATATGCAGTGTACTGACACTCATTTAGTATGTGTGAAAATATCTGGTTGATTGTTATGAAAAATAGCTCTTGACCAAGATATTCTGATCCCAAAAGCTTTTCCTACAGCATAATGGAATTGTATTTTCCCATTAACTGATGCTAAAAAATAATAATAGGAAAATCTAATTTTGGTTGGAACTCCAGAAGTAAATAAAAAACAAATCTCTAAACCATTATATAGCCACTGAATTTAACATTTCTGAGTAGGGAAGTAACTTAGCAATTGCCTATCATGCTCTATGAAATGCAATATGCATATGTGCCACATAGTGTAGTGAGTTCTTTAAGTATACTATAACAAAGACTTCAAACAGTTATCTTCTATAACCTTTCATCGTGTAACAAAATATGAGCAATTATTTTCTGTGCAATAAAGTGAATACATGGTTTTAATTGACCTTGCTTGGCTTTAAAAGCTAACTAGTGAAGCAGAGGAAAGTATGCCAGTCCCCTTGGAAATTAACCATGTGTGCTGATTCAATTTCCAGATATTAGTAAGGCCTCAGTTCCTAAGCTTATGAGAGAGAGACCAGTAGAATATCTGTCATTTTAATTCACTTTAAAAGAAAAGTGTTTTCATAGAAAAAAGAAGAAGAAGAGGAAAAAGAAGCCAAACTGTAGTGGATTTAAATCAAGGGAAAAGACTGGAGATTAGTGCAGGGTATTTATAGACAATCTGTGGCTCTCTAGAAGTTGTTGAACTCTTAGGATTTCATGCTGTTGGCCATGCTGCCTGCGGTTGCCAGAAACTAAAATTCAATTGCATTTGGAACAGCATATATTACCAGCTCTAGTCAGAAGGCATTTTGATGCCAAACTTTTGCACAACCAGATGTGGTGATTCAACAGTGAATCAGGACCCAAAGACCCATGTTCAAAGTATCAATGAAGTTTTTTACAGTAGCCATGAGGAGTTGGAAATAGAAACCAGCGGTTTATTCCTATTGATATAGTTTTTTTCTGTATATTGATTTTGTATGCTTCCCAGTTCCTTTAGGATTGGGGGAGATTATATGTGTTATAAATATTTGTGGATAGAATATAGACAAGACTGATGGTAGTCCAGATTCCAGAATTATGTTATTCAATAAAATACTGTCTTTAAGGGTTTAAGAAGACTTTACTTATCCACCATGATTAATGATTATTACTGGACCAATTGGTTTGAGACATCAACATTCGTAGTACCTAGCCAATGAAGACAATGAAGTCCAACTCTTTTAGAGGATAGCAGAAAAGAAAAGGCTAATCTCCTTTCAGAGTTTCATAAATTCATACTTTGGTAGGTACAATTTCAATCCAATCTGTTGTTAATTTAGTAATCAAGATTAAAGATAGGTGTTGTCTAGCCTCCACTGAAAGAGGATCTACTGTATTAGATTTACTGTATTCTCTAGGAAAATGTCTGAACTGCCCCTACTGTTCAGGGATGGAACCAATATAATGATGTGAGCAGTTGTGTATGTCTGAATTCCTGTTTTTTTCTTTCTTAAATATTTGTAATTCTGAATATAGTTGTTATTTTTAGAAAACTTTTTTCCTAATATTATAATATTCAGTCAGAATTTACCGTCCTATAACTGGAAGCTAACCTTAGTCCTGGATTGCACTGGATTGATGTTTTTAAATCAAAATCTTTGAACTACAGCACAAACCTGTTTGGGTTTCTTTATAGCATACTTTGCACATTAAAGTCAACTTTGGTTACTGGTTGGTTCATCCAGACAACCAAGGAAACTGAATTCTTATTTCTCCAATTGAGAAGCTCAGTTTGTAAATGTTTGCTGGAAACAATTCTTGTTCTTCCTGAATTGCCACCTGAAATAATGCCCTTTGGAGTCCTGGGCTGGGAAGATGATTTTTTAGACTTGGTTACAGGATTTCTAGAAGCATTGCTCACTTTTCATGAGTTGCCAGCCTGAGATGAAGCTCTTCAGTAATAGACAAGATCTCCTTAAAAATCAGCCACTAATATTTCCCAGAGAAATTAATGGGTGCAATCCATCTACTGTACTCTGTAATGAAATGAAACATGTAACCCAGGTGAGTTCATGGGCATTGTATCCCATCTTCACAATTACCAATTAGCTCTGAAAGAGATGAATCTGTGCTTTAAAAGTCTGATTTGATTGTATAAACACAAAATCATATTTGAGTTTCCCAGTCCTCAGTAAGGCAAATTGCAGCTTGTCCCAGGCTTCCATTGGCATAGCAGTAAGAAGTTGGGGAATCCATTTTTGTACAACAAAACATTCTAATTCTAATTCTAATACAGAAAGGAGACAAATAACAGTTTGTTGAGACATGAAGAATTTATTTCCAAAATTATTGAACAATTCAGAAGTCCAAGAAAAAAGATATGATGACCACTAATGCTCCAAGTCAAAGTTAGATGTCTATGTGTGTCTTTTGCCTCAGACTCTAAAAACAAAAATATTTCCATATCATAGCATACATATCTGGTAGGATGTGTGCCAGGATTCCAAGTAATAGATCCATTGCAAGCAAAAACTCCAAGGCAGGTGGATTCCTCAAAGAATAGCTTTGTTGGAAATATCATATTGGCACATATCTGGTGAAAACCAACTCTGAAGGGCCCCTTGCTTTTCACCTAGTTAAAAGTAAAGGTTTTTCCCTCAACCCCAAACAATCAGTTACGTGGCCCAATCAAGGCAGTGTCTGCTGCCTTTGGTGATACCACTCCTCCTTCCTCCGGCCAAGACTGAAAATGTCCTTGGTTCCCAAGAGAAAGTATTTTAATTTGATTACACAATCCAAGCCATCTCTAATCCCCCCCCCCCCTATTCCTCACTGTAGTGTGGCATCACTGAAGCTCCAAGATGGCTCCGGCCAGATCAGCTTCAGGGTTGACAATGTGCTTGATAACTCACAAATAGTGCAGATTCCATCCCAAAGCACTTGCAAATGGGATCAAGGTGACCTGTTAATACTGCAGATAGTAGAAGGTAAGAAAAATAGTATTCACATCTGCAAGCCATTGCTGCTTTCTCTAAGAGCCAGAAATTAGTCTTGTGGGGAAAAAGCAATGGAAACTGAATTATAGTTGGTCAATCTAGCCCACTACTTGTCTCTTGTTATGGATTGTATTGCTGTATTATTTGATTATGCTTTTGTAAGCTGCCATGAGCTATTGGGGTGCGATATAACACAGAAACATACATACAGTATATATGCATACATACATATGCATATACATATATCGTACATATCTACACTATCTACCTTACTAGCTAGGTAAATAAAGCTGCCTTTTGCAAAATATGGTGCAAATAATGAAATAGCTGGACTGAATCTAAAGGAGAGCATTATTATGCCATACATGTGTAATGTCTACTGATATCATGAGACTTGGAAAGTTTCCACTACAATCATTCCAGTGAAAAAGTGGCATTTAAATAATAGTTGTATCTTAGAATTATACAATTTTTTAAAAGAGCTTTGAGCTTATCCTTTTCCTTTGCTAAGTCTTCCATTGCTAACAGGCACTTTCTTCCCTTTCCATTTGTAGCACCTTATCACCATTAGGTTTATTAGATTACATGGCTGATCATGGCAGCCAAAGATGAGACGTCCTAGTTCAGAAATGGCTGCAAACTCTTTTTTTTTTGAGGGGGGGGATTGGCAAATATCAGATGACAAAAGCCTAAAATGACATATCTGGTTAGACACAATGGGTGACTTGGAAAATGATGGTATTATTGCAATGATATAATTAGCAGAGCACATCTGCACCACACATCTCAGCAGCTGTTTGAAACTGATCTTCTTGCACAGGAAACCATCCTGCAATTTCTCCTGCTCTCCCACAATGTTTATAAAGGGTAGGCAACCTTAACCATCATGTTATATGTGGTCTCTCAGCCCAACTACACATCCTCTCAAGCCTGTATTCCAGTACGGAATGGGACAACTTGCCATAGCCAACTTGCTGTGGCCAACTTACCACAGTCAACTCACCATAGCCAATTCATTGTGGCCAACTCGCTACGGCCAACTCACTATGGAACAATTCAACAACTCAATTTATTTATTTTTAATAAGTAAAAAAATATTTTAATTTTTATCATTCACAGTTTATTTTATTCCTCCTTTGGAATCCTTTCTTAAATTATTCTTTTCCACTACTTCTTCAATATTAATGTAACTCTTGTCCTGCACTGAGTTGTCCCATGACAAGTTGGCCACAGCGAGTTAGCTGCAACAAGTTGGCTGCGGCGAGTTATCATAGACCAATTCTAGTATCATACTACTGAGATTCAGTAGCACAATGGTAACTGTCAGTTCTCTGGGTTGAGCAAGAGAGTGAGTAGTTCAGAAACATTCACTGAGTTTCCATGGTTGAAAGTAGACTTGACTCTGGGTCTCCTCTTTTGTAGGCTAATAGTTTAATCCCAAAGGTGCTTTTTCAAAAGGCAACTGAACTTTCTTTCTTTTCAAGACAAAGCACCTTTGGGAGCAGTGCTGAGCTGCTGCCATTTTGCAACGGTTCAGGCATACTGGTTGTTAAGATTCTGCGCAGTTCGGCAAACCAGCAAATCTCACCACTGACTGGCCCCACCCCACCTTATCTCGCCTCTCCCACCTTGGCCGGTGGCTAGAGTCATGCCTGAGCCCAGCTACACTCTGGTTCCTTCGCTCGCTCACTCAGACCATGTGGCCCAGCTGATCTCCGGTCCTCACCTGCTCTACTCACTGCAGCTGCCCACAAAACTTGGCCAGAGGGCTGCCTTGGGGTGGACACAGCAAGGCTCGACTGCCTTTCGGCCTGGCTCTCACCATCCTTCTGCCCGCATGCCGCCCACTCGCCCTTTGCCTCAGGTCGGGGGATGGACATGCCAGTCCCTGGCTCTGCCTTCCCTGGGGCCTCCGCCCACATGCCACCTGCTCGCCCTTTACCTCGGGTTAGAGAATGCACCAGTCCCTGGCTCTGGCCTTCCCCGGGGCCTCCACCCACATGCCACCAGCCAGCCCAGAGCAGGACCCAAAAGGAGGCAGAGCCTTGCCATTTCCCCCCCACTGAGAATCCTGCAGCCGCCACCTCTTTGCCAATGTGAGAATCCTCCAGTCACTGGTCTTTGCCGGTGCAAGAAGCCTTCAGCTGTCACTCCCGACTCAGTTCCGGCCGGCAAAGAGGTGGCTGCTGCAGGCCCTTCACGCCACTAAAATGTGGTTGCTGCAGGCTTCTTGCACTGAAAAAAAACAGAGGCTGCAGGTTTCTCATGCCAGCAAACACCGGTGGCTGCAGGCTTCTCGTGCCAGCAAAGACTGGTGGCTGGAGGATTCTCATCTAATAATTTTGGGAGGACCAGGCAATAGTCACTCTTCCCCACTATGATATTCTTTTTTTTTTAAAGGCTTTTAATGATATTGTTGAGGGTTCACTTCTCTGATATCCTGATGATTTAAAGGATGATATACAAATGTTCCCCAAAATAAATAAATTTAATTATCCATTTCATGTTTATTACATTTTATAATGAAGTCTGCATCAAAAAATACCAGGGTGCATATAAAATACAGTATTAAATTTAAAACAGTTCTTCAAAATACATGTACTTAGAAAAGGCACAGAACAGCCTAAAATGAATTTTGCCAAACCCCCGCC
>JANHFL010006462.1:20152-30294 GCA_032468155.1 Oxyrhabdium leporinum | reverse complement strand
CCCCTGCAGATATTTTGTGCCCATTAAGAAAGACTGGGGCAGCCTATTTACAAAATAAAAGACCTTCAGCTCCAGGGCGAAGGGATTAAGACATGATCCTTCAGGACATAATAGGATTAACTCACTAAGACACAGAGCTCACTACATTGCACAATCTCCTAAGGACATTGCATCAACTTCAACCAAACTTAGTTCAGACAAACATCTAGGACATGGCAACATGGGAGTCTGACAACAGCCAATAGAATACATGTTCTTGCACAGGAACAGGAAGCTCAGGTGCAAAGTCCAAGAGAAGGTATAAGTACCCCCCAACTCTCAGTTCCATGTCGTCAGCTGCCCAGAATCACCCATGTGCTTTTGCTTCATCATTAAGCCATCTTTCCAATAGCCTCCAGGCTCCATTTTGTCTCCAGTACCTTTCTCCCAGCTTGGAACTGAACCAGAGGGATACTTCTTCCAACATTACTGAACTGCAACCTTTAAAACCCTGTAATCAGAAGTCCTGCCGCTTATGAATTTAGTGTACAAGATACGGTTTTTCAAAACCGTAGATATGGTCCTAGACCTTTTCAAAAGTTTCTGGTAACAAGTTTCTTTTAAAATATTAGTTATGAGTAATAAGACAGAAATGAAAGTAGAATCTATATATAGGTAGACCTCGACTTATAACCATTCATTTAGTGATCATTCAAAGTTACAATGGCACTGAAAAAAAAGTGACTTATGACCATTTATCACACTTACAACTGTTGCAGCATCCCCATAATCACATGATCAAAATTCAAACATTTGGTAACTGACTTATATTTATGGCAGTTGCAGCGTCCCAGGGTCATGTGGTTCTCTTTTGCGATCTTCTGACAAGCAAAGTCAATGGGGAAGCCAGGTTCACTTAACAACCATGTTACTAACTAAACAACTGCAGTGGTTCACTTAACAACTGTGACAAGAAAAGTCATAACATGGAGCAAAACTCACTTTAAAACTGTCTTGCTTAACAATGGAAAGCTTTGGCTAAATTGTGGTTGTTAATCAAGGATTGCCTATGGACTGTATTCAAGTAAATAATCTCATCATTTCCAGACCTGCAACTAAACTAAGATCATGTTCTGATGTACACCGGGCAATCTCATCCAGCAATTCATAACACAGTGACTGCTTTTGAAAAGAATAAATGTATTCAAAATCCATCAGCGTATATGGTACAAACCAAATATGGAAACAAATGTTTTGTGGGAATCTTTAATAAACTCTAGTGTAAACCTTTATAGCAAAGGTATAATTCGCATAAAGTAAAAACAGCGCAAATCAGAAATTAAATTGCACTGTGTGGATCACTGCTGAAGTGATTGAGAGTTTAGGCAATGGTTGCTTTGCTTTGGATGTATTGGAAATCATGGTGTTTGAGCAGAAACAAATGTAATGAATTTATAGCTCTGCATGACGGAAATGGGCTTTCTACGTCTCCTGTGCTCCCATGAGCAGGTAAAGAAAGAACATTGCTTCTGGGGTAGATTTGGAGCCACTGAAGAAAGCCATTTTCTACAGAGGCTGGCTCTACCTCAAGAGCTTCACCAAACCTTAGATTATTTTGAATTGATCATTTGGCATGCAGAGGTCCAAGTTCTTGTGGGAGTGAATGACAATTTGTTTTAGAGCTGAACGCTGTTACATCCCACTAGAGAATGCCAAAGGGAAAGGCATGGAAAAGAAAAGAGGCATTACTTGTCCTTGTGAAGTTGAACATCTTTCTTTTGACTGAATTTAATCACATCTCAGGATATTTGGGGTACCAGTTTCTTATGAGAAAAAGGTTACATTTTGAAGAGTAATATTAATATGGTAGAACTGACTTTCCTATTGAATCCTTGCCCAAGATTCAATTATAAAATCAAAACATTAGGCTTAATAATCTTGACTTCTAAAGTAGATATGTGTGATGCTTGTTTAAACCCAAGTTTGTCTTCAGAATCAAACTATGAGAAGAAATCTGCACGTTCTTTTCCATATTTTTCTAGTATAGCTCAGCCATCACACATCATTTTTCTCTGGCATTTTTTTCAGACTGTAGCCCACACCACTCATGTTGCCTGCTTGTGATGCACTGTACATAATATCACTCATGTTCATACAAGTTCTCTAGTCTTGAATACCATTTTTTAAAAAAAATAGTAATTGTAGTAAAGATTATAATTAGAACAATAAAAATTCTTAACAGATAAAGTAAAATAATAGAAGGTGCAGAAAAGAAACAAAAGAAGGAAGAAAAGATAAGGATATAGTAAAGAAAATTAAATATATAAAGAAGTTATTTCCCACCTTCATCAGAAGGATAAACAATTTTAGCAATTTAATCACCTTCTCTTAAAATAAAAAAAATGATCTTTGTTTCAAATATTCCTTATCCTATCATTAAAAAAAAATCAATTTCAGACCTCATGTCAGCCAAAATCCATGAAGGATTACCAGAGATAACAATTATTTCAAACTTCATAAAATGAGCCAACTTTCTATTCTTTCCTTTTACTTCTAACAATCTTAATATTTACTCCCTTCAAATAATGTTGTTCGGCTTAATTTCCTTTAATTTTTTCTTTGTTCTTTCTCACAAAATTCTTCAAACTTTAATCAGCCTCTTTTATAAATCCAATATAGGAAAATTATCCAGGTCGCTGTCTTGCTTTGTTGTTTACATATCCCTTTTAATTATATCAGCCAGTTTCCTTTGTATGTTCAGTGCAACATCTTTTTCAGCATTGTTCTTGTAGAAATCCATTTTCAACTCAGTCTCACTCTTGTCGGGTTGCATTTGCTTCTCTTGCATAACATCTTTTAAACACAGTTTAAAAGGCAGACACTTTTAAAATATACTTCAGTATATCCAATGGTAAAATATTTTGTTTCATTCATTTCCTTTCATTGTAATACATAGTTCTCTAAATTGGACTCCATAGTGTCCAATTTTAACACAAATGTTATCTTACTATCTTTCAAAACAAAAGCATTTTCCCATGGTAAGAATTATTTATCATTCATTCCAAGATCTTATTTCAAATTTATCTAGATCCTTAGTCCAGTTGTAACTTTCTAAAATCAAAATTTTACTCACCCTTTTGCTGTTTATTCCCCCTACCCCCATCAAGTGTTTAAACTTGTAGTTAAGACATCTTTTGATAAGTATTGAAAAAAAAAACTAACCTGGTGATATAAAACATGTCAATCCACCACAGGCTCCTAATAGCTGAAAAGCTGTTCACAAGCAATTTTCAAAAGTGATTAGAAAAGGAAGTATGTGCTGTGTTTTCAATGGTACCAACTGATCTTAAAGGTTGGCTTTTCCCTCATCTTCCAGATCCTAAACTCATTGGAGACAGTTGTCTTGTGGTCTCCTTGTGAGGAGTAGCTGTTGGCTATCACAAGTCCTCTCCTTGTCTGGAGAAGAATGTTCGAAGAGCCAATCTACTCGCTGTCTCTTGATTACACTGCAGTCATTGGCTCCACTGTTTAAAAAGCAGTCTTCAGTCTGCCATTTCTTCCCCCAAAGTCAGTACCATTATTTTTCCAAGGTTCCTTCTCTTACAGTTTAAATATGCTGGATTTCAATGTTCATTATCATTCAATATATCTGAAGAGAAGTTTACCTGAGGAAGTCAGGTCTGAGGTCCTGCATTGGTGCCAAACATTTTGAGCTGTATTGCCAAAAGGACCATCTTTCTATCTTTGATGCCATTATCCAGTGGGGTCAGTAGGAATGGAGACAGGAAGCAAGATCTCCCTCTTCCTTTCTCTCTTTTAATATGTGGCATTCTTCTGATTAGAAGGCTGGTGGTCATAACCTCTCTTCTTAAACCTACTTTCTTCCAATGAAGCTAACAACCTTGGAAGGTTGTAATCTCTTCAGTGCTGGAAGTTTTTAAATGGATGATCAAACATTAGGGATGTATAGTAGTGGATTCCTACACTTGAAAGGATTGGGATGGATGATCTCCAGGATCCCTTTCAACTCTGACATTTTATGATTCTACTCATACTTGTACACTATGTGATGAGTGAATTGCAGATTCTGGCTCAGATTTTTCCCTACTCACCTCTGAAGCGAGAGGGAAAACTGAAGGAACAGAAACAGCCACACACAAACTAAGCAGATCACACACAAGCTGGCAACAATTTGATTTCAGCCACAACTAAGCAATATTTGACATTCTGGAAATATTTGATCTGCGTGTATATATCTCTTTCTCTTTAACTTTGCAAAACAGCTTGAGGGGCCTTGTGTGATCATGAGTAAATTGAATTTAAATCAAGGTTTGACATACTTCTTGGGGAGAAATGGCTCAATTGAAATCATCTTATTATTTGGAGAAAAGTGGTTCTGTTATAATTAAATGAACAAAAAACTTTGTCTCTTTTTTATTAAGTACATATAATGGAGATGTTTATCAGGAGAAAAATAATACCTTCCTGGAGATTTTAGACAATTTTGTTTCACTAGGAAAAAAGTTCATTTTTGGAGACCAGGCAAAGAAGATAAATGCTAAGGAAAAGAGCCAAATTTGGGGTCTTTTAAAAGAATTAGTAACTGTATATAATTTATTACATAAAATACTTGAGCATTATACAGATTATTTGATGATAGGTTAATTTGTACTGCAGAGAACAAAAAATTAGCAACAGATTAAATATATGCAAAATCAAATACATGCTTTGGTATTCAGGAAAAAAGTCTTGATATTTCAAGCTGAAAAGTTATTGACTAATGCAGACTATGCAGAAAAATCCAAGACTCAAATGGCTATTGAGAATTGGGGGACTCAATTAATGGAGTAAATCATTGTCAAGATATCCATGAGTAAGAATCTTCACACTCTAAAAATGATAAAAACCATGCTGGTTAATTCTGACATTTTTTCCACTAGAAATTGGAACCCTAGGAGTTTGTAAAACCAAAGAAATAAAAATGGAAGGGAGAACCTGGTAAAACACATGGTCCAAGAAAGGAATGGCATGGGCATGGCATGGGCAATTGGGGCTAAACAATTAATTTTCCCAAGGAAACACATGAGGAACTGGAATGTTCAGTTATTTTTACTTCTTTCTTTAAATCTAATTTGCTGTCATGGAACAAGGTTTCCTTTTTGTCTTGTTCCAGTCCACACGCATAAACTCAAAATACTTTACTGAGACTTCACAAGCCCCTTGTAGTATTCCCAGGTCCATTCTCAATGACTTCCACTGAGTCCACATCTGCTCAGCCTAGGCACAGAGTTGCAAAGTTCACAGGCAAAGGCATGCATCCACAAGTCCACACATGCGCATTTCAAAATTCAGGCATGGTTCGGAATCTACACACAGTAAATCCAAGCCAAGGTACAAGTCCAAAGTCCTAAAAGCAGGTACAAAGACCAAACACAAGGTTACATGAAACACAGATATGAAGTCATGAGAACAAGAGTCACAGAACTGGAGCTCACATATGGAAGAAAAAAATGGACAGTTGTTTCCAGCATTTCATTGCTTCATGCATCAGGCTAAGTGGGTGTGGACCAGTGTAAGTTATTAGGAGGCATGAGGTTGCCTCCTCACGAGTAGCTTCACTGAGCTCTGTTGTACCTCCCTTTGTTCAGCCCTACACATCGTGGGATCTGCTGGAAGAGGCAGTTCCACCTCATCCTTACTGACCTGTTGCAGCTGCTATCCTTCTCCACCCCACACTAATGGCTGAGTCTGCAAGCTCTCTAGCTCTGGGCTTCCTGGCCTCACTTCTTCCTTCAGCCCCTCCATTCCTGGCTCTTCCCAATGCTCCTCCTTGCCCCATCTGAAATTCCTAGAGCCCTTCTTTCCTTGTCACCTCAGCTGGCATCCAGGAAAGCCATCATACTTTTTTTGTTTGTTTATAGAAATGTACTGCTCAGGGCAATAATGTTAAACTTAAATCTGTTCTGATGAATGTTAAAACTCCTAGGCAAAGTCACAAGCAAGTACAGAAGCAATTATTTTTATACTGAATTTTGTGACTTGGATTCAGAAATAAGTATAAATGATATACTTTATAGGCAGTACAAAAGCATATCAGTGTAAGCAAACCTGTGCAGTTACACTGGATTTTGGCTAAGAAAGCACCCCTAAGTTGAGGAAGAGAATTGATATTTATTCAATTGTGGGCACCCTAGAAAAATACTATTTTATTAGATCCTTTGTTAATACTGAACCATGCTTCCTATATTCAGGCTTTGGACTATGAAAAATGAATATCCCTTCTGTGATATCAAGGAAGGCCCAGACTACATGAGAAGACAAGGCTTGTCAAGGAGCTTGTTGGACAAAAACACTGCTCAGCAAAGCATGTTCTCTTTCAATCTGTTCTAAAAAATTGAATTTTATCCCATCATATACAATGATGACCACCAGTGATCAGTGACAACTAGTTTAATAGCTTCACACTGCCACCTGTATCTAACATACTATACCACTGGAGCTATAAGAGAAAGATTGTGGAATAAAGCTGCCTGAATATATCTGCTTGGCCATTTTAAGAAAGAGAAAGTTAAACAGTGGGAGGAGGGGATGTTAGCCTAACATCCAGCAGAGTCTTCATAAATTCTTAATGTCCAAACTGTTTATGTCTCTTCTGTAGATGTGTATGTATTGTTTCACCAGTTCAGAGTTTTGACCCAACAAAACCATACATGGCTTAGGTCCTGCTTAGGTTCAGACTACTCTTCTGACATTAATCTGTCCTACACAATCAGCTGGGTCTCTACCACATGAGACATCAATGGGATAGGAACCTAAGGACAGAACTTCTCGATTGCACTCCTGACATTGTGATCAGTTTACCTCCAGGTTTCTTTTGTCCCCTATATTGTTGACTTCCTGGAAAATATAAATAAGGGCCTGTGGGAGTTAGTAGTGGTGTTGGGCTGCCTTTTTGGTTATTCATTCTGATTATAGATTTTTGTTGTTGTTGTTCTTGTATGTATGTATGTATATATGTATTTTATTGATGTATACCTGTAATGACAGCCAGTTGGTGTAGTGTCATATGTCAGTTAAATTATAGTCAAGTTAAGATGTCAGACTATAAACCAGGAAGCTTCATCTGATTTTAGGGACAAAGCCAGCTGTGTCACCTTAGTCCAGTCACCTTTTCTCAGCCCTAGAAACAAGACAAGGGAAAACTACTTCTGAAATCTTGCCAAGAAAAGTGCAAGGATTAGTTCTGACAGTCACCAGAAATCAAAACTAAAAGTTTTACAGATACACAACCTGCCATAAAACTCCAATAGTCCTAGCTGTTGGTTGATACACAAATGTTTGTAATAAACAATCTAATAACATTCTGCTGCTTTAGAAATGAAGTGTTTACAGCAGGCAGATCTGAGGGAGGGCAAGGTCAACAGCATTAAATGGCAGATGTGACATTTTTTAAAAAAAACACGTGTTGCCTGCATCACATCCCCATAAAAAAGGAGTGGGGCTACAATTGCCCATTCATGAATATGCATTCTGATGCTGTTCAACTACCTGCTGATTGATGCCTCTGGCTCATTCAACCAGATGAACAATCAATGAAGAGAAAAAAAATGTTTGGTGAGAGAAAACTTCAGACAAATGTATCAACTATTAAATTCGATATTAAGTTTAGGTTTGAGGTAAAACAAGCATCTTTAAATGAAGGAATACCACCCAAGAGTCAGTATGCCAGGGTGATGATAATCATAGTTGTTCATTTTTCTTGTATCAGTTGCAGTAATCAGGTAATCAGTTTCAGTTCAATAGAAAACAGAACCACTTACAGAGTCAAATGTATTTCTTCATCATTGAGGAACTTCAATGGAATGTAGTTATTCCTTAGTATGCAGATTTAAACATATTTTTTTAAGATCCTGAGCTTTTATTATTTTTGCATTTAATCCTGACTAGCAATTTTGTCATTTTTCTTACTGTCTCATCCTTGTTCTAAAGATCTGATTGTATCCTTCCAATAATGTATAAGTACATCAACCATGGAATATTCCAGCTTTTACTGAGTAATTTGTGCAGTGGCTTTGAACTATTCATGAAGTCTAGGTGAACCACATCTGCATACATAATTACATTTTCTTACTGTAATTGTCTCACACACAGAACCATTTAGAGGAGAAGTTAATGGTGAAATTGTCAAGTTTATTATTTTGCTTATAGAATTCCAATTTTATCAAATTTTGCCTGCTAATATGTACTTTTAAGTTTTTGTCCTTTTGTATGTCTCTAGCAATGGTGAATGTGGCCTTTGCACATCCCCAAAAGATGCCTGCACCAAAATTATTTTAAAGTGCTATGAAGATGAAGTCTTATCTACCCATGTAATAAAAAATGAAGCCAACCAAATTTGCCATCTCCTTTGTCAAGTCCTAACCTGCATCTTTCTCAGGGTCCCTACATGAGCATAAATTTTTTTCTCTCCAAGTAACAATTTACAAAGTGTAGCAGATTTTAAACAGATTTTATATGTTTTTAATTTATTTGTTCCATCAATCTATCTAGTCAAACCTTATAGACTCTAGGTAGTTTACAAGTATTAAAATAGCAATAAAATAAAATTAGATTTCAATATTTCAGTAACAAACAGCGACTAAGATAAAATAATAAGAAAAATATACTCCCTATCACATAACACACAAACCCACACACAAAGTCATGCACAAACATTACAGTACAGCTGTCCTGAGATACGAGGGAGCAAAAATACTATTTTAACATCAATAAAGCTAAAGGTGACTCAGGGCTGACTCATTAGCTCTTAGGCTGAGGGTGAGATAAAGGCAACATCAGGAGGACATGACTGAAAAAGCTTGATGCCCAGGCATGTTTGTGCCTATATAGGTGAAAGTAGGGAAAGACCCTCTGGTATTTATTAAAGCTTCACAATTTTAATAAATACAGAAGTCAGAAAAATGACAAATGAATTGTAGAGAGTGTTGTTTGTACAAGGTCCAAACCATTTCTTCAAATTATTTTTGAAGCTCACACAACCTAATCATTTGGTTATAGGGCAAACATTTAATGAAATCCTTCACTCCCAGGAAAATATGAAGTTGGTTTGATTTATGTCCTCCCTTCTTTCTTCTGTCTCTCATGCACATACATGTACATTAAGAAAAAAAAATGCAGAGTTTGATTCAACCCACTTAGAGGAGATTTTTCTGAAAAGCAGGGCCGCCTGTTTTCAGTTACTAACCTCTTAGATCACAGCAAGCAGTCTTTGAAGTTCAATGAAAGCTAGAGGGGCAATCTTTGGTGGCAAAGCTACCACCCCACATTCATTCTCAGAGTGGGTGGCACTTTGTAGAATGCACGATCTCATAACAGACATTAGAGGGTAGAATTTAGCAGGGATGTGCTGAATTTTACCATGAAAAATTTGCTTAGTTCATATTTGGAACAAAATTAGGGTTAGGCATCTCTTGTTAGAAATGTAGTTCCCGAGTTAGGCCAGATGCCAGAAACTAGTATAAATGGATACATCAAGAGGGATCCCACTGCCAACCCACCAAGCTTTTTTTTAAATTTTGCAACTGCTCCCTTTATCACCAATGTCAGATTTTCTCCTTTCTAAGCAACAGCAGAAGGAGCCACAACCTCTACCCAGCTTGTGCCATCCTTTTAAGACTGGAACATCTTGAATTCAGAAGTTGTGCACCAAGGAAGTCAAGTAAAAATAGGAACACATGGGAACATATGTGGAAATAGAGAGATAGATCAATTCACTTCAAAGTAGTAGAATCAGAACTATTAAGTTCATGAACTAGCCAAATGCTAAAGTTCAGCGTAATATAGAAGTAAACTATGCTATGTCAAAGTTCTGAACACAAAGCAATAGCAAACATTGTTTTCAACATTGAACTTTTTCTGAAAGAGAGCTAAAGCTCTTAAGCCTTCATCCTAACCCAGCCGGTCCACATTAAACTTTCTCAAAATAGGCATATTAACAATCAAATAGACCATTAGTGCCACTCAATTCTTTGTTGTAGCTTAGTACAGCTGTGCATTTCAGTATTTTGATATTTGACTCAGGGCTGTAGTTCTTTGAACATAGAAATGGTTGAGAATTAGAATGGAATCAGGTGTGTGGGGTGGGAGGGGGGGATCCCTGAACT
>JANHFL010006461.1:53784-73456 GCA_032468155.1 Oxyrhabdium leporinum | reverse complement strand
GGATCTCTTTGTTTTTCCACTGTTGTATAAACACAATTTCCACCCAGTCACATGATCAAGCCATGCCCACCAAGCCATGCCCACAGATCCGGTAGTGGAAAATTTTAGATTTCACCGCTGATTATAACTTTACAGTATTACAGCATTACAACCTTACAGCAGCTGATCAGCTGTTAAATTATCATTATCCTGACACTCCTCCCATTTAAAGCTGAACAGCTGAATGCTTTACTCTATGTATGATGCTTTCTATCTCTATTATGTCCACGCCTCTTGCTTCGGTTTCTACTCTCACTGCTACAAACACTACTAGTACCATTACTACTACTGCCTAATTTCATTTTCTAGTGGCTCTGTACAATCTGTCTCATTAATTGCCATTACATCCTGCTTACCATCTCATGGTTGAATACCTTCACAACCTTACAGCAGCTGGTCAGCTGTTAAATTATAATTACCCTGACAGCTTCCCCCTTCCTGCATAATGAATATATAGTGAAATGGCACCCACATAATTTCTTCTCCTAACTCTGATTATTCAGCAATAAGACTTTTTTTCTAGGGAAGTAAGCAGAGGTTTAATTGCAACATAAACCTTTTTCAAACTAGTAATTGCAATATTAGCAGCTGTGCTACTGCTATTTTACACAGGCTCCACTCTCAGAGGAGTTAGCAGGTTTGATATTTTGAATCTTATAGTAATTTATGTTTTGAATCCAAAAAGCATATACAGCTCACCCTCGACTTACAACCATTTGTTTAGTGACTGTTTTAAGTTACATTGGCACTGAAAAAAAGCAACTTACAACTGATCCTCACACTTAAAACTATTGCAGCATTCCCAGTCACAGGATCAAAATTTGGGCACTTGACAATCAGCATGTCTTTACAATGGTTGGAGCATCCCAGGGTCATGTGATCTCCATTTGTGACTTTCCCACCTGGCTTCTGACAAGTAAAGTCAATGGGGGAAGCTGGTTTCACTTAACAAGCGCAAGATTCACTTAACTGCAGTGATTCACTTAGCAACCATGGCAAAAAAAAGGATTGTAAAACTGAGCGCAACTCATTTAATAACTGCCTTGCTTAGAAACAGAAATTCTGGTTTCAATTGTGATTGCAAGGTCTACCTATATGTGATACATCCCTCTCTGTATTTTTACAGTCCTCGCAGATTAGATTAGGATTAGAGAAAGTGATGTTCTCAGACTAGTTTGTGAGCCTTCTGCTGAGATTTTGAATCCAGTTCAATTAGTGCAAAGCCATATTTCCTATGACACTTTATGGAAGTGAAAGTTGGACTGAAGCAGGAGAGGTAGATGATTGATGCTTTTGATTTTTGGTGTTGGTCTTGAGTAACATGGGCAGCAAGAAAACTACAAGTCAACCCAGAGTTTTCATTTGAAGCAGAAATAATGAGGTCAAATTATTTTACTTTGGATTTATTACACCCAGCTCTCTAGAAAAGGCTGCTATGAAAATATCCCTTTGATGTGAATATCAGGAGAGAACAATGAAAGAAGGAATAATGGCAGGAAGTCTGGGAATCACAGAAGTGAAATGTTTACCTCTGTTATCACGTGGGAATGGGGGAATGAATGCCAATTGCAGTTGCTTCTTTGTGGTAGGCTAAAACTGTCTTCATTGTTGAAACTGGACAGCCATTTGTGCAGAATAGTATAGGATCTTCTGCTTGAGCAGGGGGTTGGACTACAAGATATCTTCCAACTGTTAATCTCTGTCTGTAAAGTATGTTACCATGGGGCTCCTTGGCTGTGATGCTAGAATTCAATTCTGATGCTGCCTTTTGTCCTTGGGTTTTTAAGTGGTGCATTTTCTCTTTTGTTTCTCCTGCAGTGCGCCCCTCTCCATTCAGCCATGAAGTTTCTGAATGGGATAAGAAACTGTTGCTGTGGTCAGGTCGCTTCAAGAAAAAAGAAGATATACCTCAGCATGTTTCGTATGTTCATTACCCATTAAAATAATTGTTGCTGACGCCAATTGTTTCAAGTAGATACATATTTTTCATGTGGTGAAAAGGCAGATGGTCATGGGGGGAGGATGGGGACATGTTAATACAAGAGCAGCAATCTGAGGCCAACTTGCTGTTTTCTTGGAAGCTCTGGTGCAGCTTTTAGTGTATTGTATAGTCACCTTTGGAATTGCTGTCAGTTGAACCCATTTGCTCTGTCTATAATGCAGTTTGTAACTGGCTACAAAATGCAGTCTGGACTGTAGATAGTTTTGTCTACAAAATTAAGAACTAGAACAATACTATCCTATCCTCACAAAACTCTCTTTCTCAAGATTAAACCATTTCCCCCAATCTCTCTTTGTAGGACTTTTCCATCTTCCTGTTCCAATTTGTTTGAATCTTGAAGTACTGTTTGTCCAAAGCTTGACACAGAATTCTAGATTTAGTCTGACAGATGTAGGTCAGAATTACTGCCTGTGATTTGGAAGCTCACATCAAATACTTAAGTCATTTCTTTATGAGGAACTACCAAAAACGTTTGTCTGTTTAGATCAATAATAGAGGCTTATAAAATATAATAGACTTATAAAACATGTGTTCTGGGATATCCAGTCAAGTGGATTTTCATCTGTTTCAGGCTAAATAAGTCTGAATACTACTGTGGAATTACAACATTGATAGTTTTGAACTGGCTTAAATAGTGATTTTTAAAATATATGTATTTTTTGTATAAATTTTATAAATAAAAAATTATTAGGGAACTGGAGGCGAATGTGTATGATGAATGATTGCAAGAACTAGTCTAACGAAGAGGACTATGGATGACATGATAGCAGTCTTCCAATATTTGAGGGACTGTCACAGAGAAGGCAGTAGGGTATAGGTATAGGCTCCTGCTTGAGCAGGGGGTTGGACTAGAGGATTTCCAAGTTCCCTTCTGTATTCTGTAAATTTCGTGAGAATAATATATGTTGGCAGCTAAATAGAATGCCTTGTTCAGAGGACATATTTTATCTGCAAAAAAACTCTTGTAAAACTCTTAGGATGCTGAACTAAAGAGTAATTGTAGCTATGATTCAGTAAGCACTATTAGCTTTTCCCAGACTCATCTTTCTCCAGATGTTTAGATTTTCTTAGTGATGAGCAACGAAAATTCTGGAATTTGAAGCTCAAACATCTGGCTCACAGTCAGATTGAAGAAAGCTGTCCACTGTTCTTAACTTTCATAGTACAAGCCTATCTTTTACATTTCACTGTCATTGCTATTGTCATGCAAACGTGCCATTTCATCTTTTCTCATAAGCCTATATAGGAAATTGCAAACATCCTACTGTAATTAACAGGAAGTATGATTGCTTTTCAGTGACTCATCTCAAATGTTTTGTTTTAGCCACCTATCAGTATGCAGAATGATCCATCAGATAGATTGGATATTTTCCCCTATTGGAAATTGGCAAAGTGTAAGCATCTAGGTTCTTATCTCTAAATGAAATGGCCATCCAACTCACAATAAAGTAAAGCAGAATAAAAACAGCAAATGCTTTAAACTGTTAAACCAGTAAAATTTAAGCTTAAGGTAAAACCATGGGAGAGTTGCCTTCAAGATCTTACATACAATATAGCCATTTCCACGGGGATAACATTATGTTTGCTTTTTAAAGGGCAAAGTTGATGAGTGCAACAAGGAGCAAACTTCGTGTGAAAGTTGCCTACTTCGCAATGGCTATCCTGCTTATGGGTTTTGTATCTGCAGTTTTCATAGGGAAACAGGTTAGTAGAAAATTGTTACAGGGTTGAAAGTGGGAACAAAAATATTAATGGATTACCCATTCAATTATATTTCAAAGCTCATTGAAAATAGCGTGGAGAAGACCCTCTGCAATAGTTGACAAAAACGTATGACTTTCCTGGCCCCTGCCAATCAATCTGCAACTGTCCTATGGGACTGCATCATTTTCTGCCTTTTGTTTAAACATCTTCCATGGAGTAGGAAACACTTAGGTTCCAATCAATCAAATCAATCAGTCAATCATTATCATAAACAATGCCCAATGAGCCTCTTGGGTGCTCTCTTCCTTATATACATAACAATAACTTCATGATTAATGTTATTGTACCCATCATTTGTCCAAAGAACTCCAGACCACATATTTTACATCTCCACCCCTGGTGACCCAAGTGATGCTGTTGCTCCCCTCCAGTGCTGGACACTGTGGGGGCCTGGATAGGGGGCAATTTCAATGGAACTCTGGCAAGACCAAATGGCTTTGGATGCATGGAGCTTCAAGATCTGGGACTCTTTAACACATTTAGATCTGGATGGGGTTGCACTACCCCAGGCAGACCCTGAGTGCAACTTGGGGCATCTCCTGGACTCTCAACTTCTGCTCAAAGTAATAGCCAGGAGAGTCTTTGTCCAACTTTGTATTGTGTGCTAGTTGCACCCCTTCCTGGATCAGGAGTCCTTGCACTCAGTCACTCAAGCCCATGTCAACTCATGCCTGAACTATTGCAATCCACTCTAATGGGTTACCCTTGAAGAGTATAGCTCAGAAGCTATAACTGGCGCAGTATGCAGCAGTGCAGGCAGTTCTTGGAGCCTTTACTGGCCCAAGAGCCTCAGTGGCGCAGTGGTTAGTGAGCTGTATTGCAGGCCACTTCTGCTATCGGCTGCCAGCAATTTGGCAGTTCAAATCCCACCAGGCTCAAGGTTGACTCAGCCTTCCATCCTTAAATGGAAAATGAGGACCCAGATTGTTGGGGGCAATATGCTGACTCTGTAAACTGCTTAGAGGGGGCTGTAAAGCACTGTGAAGCGGTATATGTCTAAGGGCTATTCCTATGTTATACTGCTGCTTCTCGAGCTTCATTGGCTGCTGGTTTGCTTCTTGCTGCAATTCAAGGTGTTACTACCTTTAAAGCCGTGTATGCCTTGGGTCCCAGCTAACCGAGGAACCGCCTCACCTCAATGAGATTGGTTTCCCCCCCCATCTATGCCAGCAGAGGGGGCATGCTACGGATCCTGTCAGGCAAGGAATTTCAACAGCGGGATCCCGAAGAGACTTCTCTGCTGTGGCCCCTGCCCTTTGGAATATCATGTCCCCTAAGGTGAGATCACCTGCACTGATCCTCCTGACCTTCCCAAGGGCCTGAAGACCTAGCTCTACTAGTGTGCCGGGGTCCCCAACAAGGGGGCCATCACTGTGGAGATAGTTAGTAGATTGAAGACCCCACCTCCCATGTTTATGCTTTCTCCCCTTTTAATCAGTTTTTAGTATAACTATGATTACTGTTATTACTGTTTTTAATGTTTCTGGTTTTAATGTTTTTAAGCTGCCCAGTCACCTCCAAAGAAATGAGCGACACATAAATCCAAAAAGCACAAACATACTTGAACATGGAGTAACCCAGTAAAAACATAGGCTACCCTCATCTCTTCTGTTGCAGATTTCAGGCTTATAGAATTATACAGTATGTGTATATATTCTTAGAACAATGAATTTAAGTGGAAAAATGGTGGCAATCAAGAGAGATAGATAATATTTGTTACACTGTCATGAGCCTTAGACCGAACTGATCTGAATAAGGTCTGTAGCTTAGAAATATACCTCTGCCTTATTTTAGGAAGCAGTTGTTTTGCTCTCACAACTGCTGAAGTTAGAAATCTGAATGTTTGCTGATTTACTGTGTGTTATCCAGTAATCTAACTTATCTTCTGTTCACTCCTGTGTTAGGGATATTTTCAGAATTACAGATAAGTAAACATTAAGGCATCTATTTGCCATGCTGTAGAAATAACGACAGGATTAACTGTCTCTTACTGTCTATGTTATGGTCATTCTGCTGCAGGATGTTCAGAAATATAGATCACTGCGGTATATGCACAAAAGTGTTGAGCAGATAGAAGAGACTGCTGAAAGTACTTCTGCCAAGCCATAATCAAAAAGAAGATTAGATCTGTTGGTGTGCAATTTTCATCATGAATTGGAAGAGCAACTTAAGAAACATTTACTTCATTTTTTCACATTTCAAAAAGAATTTATAGTTCAATGATAATTCTAAAATTTTCATTCTTTCTGATGGAAGACTCCATTTCTTCCAAGCACATTTTGTTTTTGAAAGTATGAATCTCTATATTAGAATGTTTCTTTAAATCCTGGATATATATATATATATATATATATACATTAAAAATCTTTGTAACCTGTAAAATACACCCTGCTCTAATAAATGGATCTATCCAGGACACTGAGTTCATCTGAACTGGGTAACATATGCATGAATGGTAAAATAATTAATACTTATTCCCACTTAAATGTAAACTTAAAACAGATAACTTGCCTTATTAGTATACCCCTAAAATGGTATCTCTTGAGTATGTTAGTCTTAGTAATTATGGCAGTGATTGTATAAGTTCTTTTTACGCTTGGGCATTTTTTCTATTTCATGAAATAAGTGTCACATGATTTAATTTCAAACCAGAATACTGAAATGACATAAGCCTAAGAAACGAGGAATCATTTCCTGACATTTGAAGAAATGCATGGTATTTAATAAACAACAATCCAACAGCAGATATCTAAAAGCTACCTAGAATATGAAAGCCTTAAGAAACCATACAGCACACTTTTAATTGCTTCCCAATACTGCTCATGCCAATATTTCAAATGGGAACTCATTTTTGTTATTAAATGGACATTTGAAAAGATGCAAAAGGCTGGAATTTAAAAAATAGATCCATTCCAAAAGTTGCTACTGAAGTTTAATATGAATTTAAGTATTAAATTAGATGATACTGTATGTCTTATTTGGCTGGTAAGAGCACTGAATCTTAACCTTGTACTGCATGTGCAGAGGTATTGAACCAGCTTTGCCCACTAGTTATGGGAATATAGCTGACAATATTGAAAGCAAAGCAGATAGCATCAGTTGGAAAGGCCATATTTCATGTTTTTTTTAATGTAAGGCCAATAGGTGGGGAGATGAACTATGGTAAGATAGAGTTGAGAAAAGCCTGTTTTGAACATCAGTTTTAATATTAATCTTGACTAAGGAAAGCTGGTCATGCCCAGTAGAGTTTCTAATACAGGTAGTTCTCGACTTATAACCACAATTGAGCTCAAATTTTCTGTTGTTAAGTGGGACATTTGTTAAGTGAGTTTTACCCCATTTTACGACCTTTCTTGCCACAGTTGCTAAATGAATCACTGTAATTGATAAGTTAGTAAAAATTAAGTGAATCTGGTTTCTCATTGACTTTGCTTGTGAAGTCGCAAACGGTAATCACATGACCCCGGGACAATGCAATGGTCATTTTTGATCACATGATCATGGGGATACTGCAAAGGTCATAACTTTGAAAAACAGTCGTAAGTCACATTTTTCAATGCTGTTGTAACTTTGACCGGTCATTAAACAAACTGTTGTAAGTTGAGGACTACCATACCATGGAGTATCTTATGGAATAGTATGAGAAATTACATCCAAATGCTAAGGAACCCATGAAGATGAATTCTTATCTGAGATTCAGAACAAATACATTTCAGAATTATGCAGTAGCAGAACAAATTGGGAAGGAGGTGGCATGTTGGAAACATTCTCACAAAATGATTTCCATGATGGGTATGTCCAATCATAAAGGATAAAGTAGAAGGGCGTGATATCATCCATTGCTTACTTCATCTTTTTTTTTATGGACAATTGAGGATACACCCCCCACAAAAAAACCTGGGTGAAGCCACTTGCTTTTTTCCATTGCAAAAAAATGTTTATGGGTCTTATGTGTATTGGAGTATGCCAATTTAAAAATTGGTTAAATTAAAAATCTTTAAAAATGAAGTCAGATTGTCAGAGAACATGGCTGACAATCGGCTGTCTACTGATACCTTAATACCTGTGGATAGTAGGCTGCCTACCTTGTTGTTTCAGTGATGATACAACTCAGATGGGATTCCAAGTACAATGTATAGAAGGTATGTTTAAAAGTTTGAAAATTAAATGCAGGAAGAAACTGAGAAAGGAAACAAATCAAAAATAATCAATTTTTCATAAATGATCAAAGGAGAACTGAATGGAGAAATTCCCATGTGCATTATTAATGGAATCATACAGTGTTCAGCACAGAATCTGTATCTGGGGCACAAAAATGATTCTATACAATAACCAGATCTCTGTTGGCAACCTATGCTCAAATTCTTACTGTATTGTGCTTAAGAATGGTATATAGTTAATGCATTTCATAAGGCAACATCCAAGGTGTTAAACTGCAGGTTAATAACTATTTTCACTTAGGAATTAGTTCAGGACAAAATGACATTTCACTAGGACACACAAGAGCTGTCCCTTCCTGACTGCAAAGAGATTTTCTTAGCTGTTAATTGCTAACGATTTGGCAGAAGAGCCAATTTTCCATTGGGGGCTGTCCTTACACAGCAGTTATGGTAACCATAGTGCTGTCCATCCGTACTTAGCAATGGCATTCTAGCAACTTGAAGTTCAAATTCTCATTCTACTTGACATTTCTCCAAAAACTACAACAAAGATCATCTTATCTGCATTAATGCTAAATTAAAATCTCCTGAAGTATCCTAATCTGCTCTTGTATTTTTGGGATTTGTCAGTGATTTGTAACTATTTCTAAAAAAATTACATATTTTTCTTAAGACCAAAAGAAAACATTTTATGAAATGTAATTCCTCACTTGAGTAATACTGATTACGTCCTGTAGTTTTGGCCAAGCTTGCTGGCAGAACCAGACCTAATTCTTCCTTTCCAGTTGAAAATGTCCATTGCAGTTCAGGTTCAGAAATAATAGATCATAGTACAGGTAGTCCTAAACTAAAGATCAGTTGTTTAACAACCAGTTACAACATTCTCAGAAAGGGTGCTTTATGATCTGTACAGCACTTTCGGCCATTGCAAAATGTGACCCCCCCCTTTGGTCACAAGACTGAATTTCTAGCAAAAAAATACCCTTTCTGTACAATAGATTCAGACTTATAACCACGATTCACTAAATGATGACTGTAAAAATGGTCTAAAAATTGGGTCCAGTCACATGGTATTTTGACATATTACTGCAACAACCTATGACTAAAATTCAGGTCCCAATTGTGGTTGTAAGTTGGGGACTATCTGTAGAATTATAGAAGAGGGTTAGCAATTTTTGAAATTGGCCTGAATTCATGAAGTGATGGAAAGTACAGGCTATCATGGAAGGAAAAGAACAGTTCATCCTTCCATATTCATTTTCCTTCACTCTTCTGGCCTATATTGGAACTATTAAGAGCAGGGGTCCTCCAACCTCTGGCCCACTACCGGGTCATAGCCTGTTTGAAGCCGGGCTGCACAAGCAGCACGCGTGCAGAACTCAACTCACATAAGTGGTGGGCACTTGTGTGAACGCACAAAACTCTGGTCACACAAATGGAGCTGTGCATGTGTGCATGCCTGCCACTCATACAGAACCATCCCATCCCGCTGTATTAGAGGAATCTTTGCTGCTGCCAAAAATCTTGTGACTGTGGATATGTAAATAGGATACTGACTCCAGTGTTGGTTTCCCTTGTAAACAAAAGGTTTACAAGCTCTTCAAGGAAGATCTTTCCAAACTCTCCCACCTTCCCTTTTTTTGAATCACTTTAAGACAACATATCACAGTCCTCTTTCACATTCCATTCAATCCACCCAGTCCATACCTGAAAAGTATTGACACTTGTTTCAGGAGTTTATCTCCTCTCCTTGCTCCACATTAAAAAACCCCACAAATAACTACCTTCAGCAGGCTACATAACCAGTAACATTTTACAGCTTCAGCTATCCAAAAATACTTCAATTATACAACTTTGGGCTGTACAGTCTATTTCTACATTTCACCTATATAATAAATCTAATTAACTCTTCTATAAACACACACTCCATTCATTTGAATATATGATTTAATTCACCCTTTTAAAGAGAGAACTGTCATTATTTACTAGAAGAAACACCAATGCACCATTATTGTTCTAGGAGCTTCAGAGAAAAACTTCCACTGTGAAGTTTGTGTAAATATACATATATACATACACATTAGCAATTGTCCCAGAAGAGTGTGTATGTGCATGTACAAACTAAATATGCACATACGTATTAGTATTGGTGTACGTGATACATTTCAGTATCACATACACATTTCATTGAAGCTGATTTACAAAATACTTAGCTCCTCTCTCTAGAACAACTATGCAATAAAGTACATGATTTAAAGCATATTATATAGAAATGACATGTAGTCAGTAATTTATCCTTTAAAAAAACCCAGCCACAAAAAAAATAGCTGTGGAAACGAAATGGACTTTTTCTTTTCATCAGTGTTTCTACCATTCTTTAAGAAAAAAAGATTATATAAAATAAAAAATGTTAAAGATTGCTCATTTACTTTTGAACTGCAAACTGTGTATTGTTTGCTTTCCTATGTCTAACAGATTATTTTACTCATCTGGCTTCTGGTATTAAAAATGGGGATCTCTTTCCAAAGCAATCCTAGCCAATCAGGAAGCATGATTGTCATATCATCTGGAGTTAAACTTGTTATGTATACAACAATTAAAATGAGCCCATAAATTCCTTCTCACCTGGGGCCCAACAATCTGGACAATCAACAAAATGGACAATTAGTTTATTGCAAAATGTACCATCCTAGCCATCTTAGCTCTATTTTTAAAATCCCGGGATCAAACAGGAAATTCAATTGACATTGTAACCTATGGTGCATCTTCAGCATAAGAGACTGCTATCATGAATACAATAATTTGGATTGTGGTGGCTACTGAAGAACTGATATCAACGGAAGCTATGTGGGACACAGGATACGGATCAGGCTTTGACGAAGTAGTATGCTGTAGGTGATGCTAGTTTACTTTTGTAAAGTGTAAACAAAGATCACGTGTTTTGAAAGTTAAATTGAATGAACATGCCACTTAATTCATTCATAGGACAACACTCCTGAAATAATTATATTATACTATCAAGATCAGAAGACATGAATGTAGGAGAAGATCAAAGCAACTGGTATTCATTTCCAAGGTCTTACACCCAAACTTATTAGAGACCTCCAACCTCATCTTACCCAAAGGGTATTCTTCAAGAAATGGAATCTCTTAGCTGCTGCAGAGTCTGAAGTACTACTTTTTCATTGGAGATAGCTGTATTGAAAACTAAATGAAAGGTGCAAGAATGTTAAATGGCTGAAGTGCTTATAGTTTAACCATGGAACAGATTATTTTTTGAATCTATTATACAGGGCAGATGGTTTCTGGTATTTTTTAATGAAACTGCTAATAACCAATCTGTCTGATTTGATTTAGAAACTGCAGTTTGTGAAAGCAGATGGAAACCAGGGATCAAGTGTCCTAGCATCAATAATTTAGAATATTAACCACTTACATACAGCTTTGTTTGGTGGAGCTATACAAAAAATTAAGTTGGAAGTTTTCATCACCATACTAGTGAGGATGTGAAAGTACGCTTTAGGAGAGAGTGCTAATTTAGACAGTGGTAGAGAGGTTTTCTCTATCAGTGGCCCAATTTAGAACATGTCAAAGAAAGTGCTATATTTTTAATAGAAGAATGAGCTGATTCCCTGTCTGCATTGAAGAAAGTGAACTCCAAATCCTATGCAGTCAAAATGGGAGCAGTGAAATCAGCTTGCTGACAATTCGCAATATTCCTAAAACCTGGAGAAAGGTATTCATGGGCTGCCATAAATGCAGGGAATAGAATAATTCTAACCATATATGCTTATAAATTAACAGGAATCCAGGCTGCCGCACAGAAGAATGCCACTCAAATTCTGAGTGTGCATTAAATATTTCTCTTAAATTCATTGAACAAGGCAGGCACCTAAAGGAATGCATGGGAAGGAAGAGTCTCTCAAAAGTCTCAGTAGACAGTAAAGAATTCTCCACATGGAAATGTTGTCCTTGTTTGAGATTCTAGGGTTACGTTTTCAGTGTATTAGGAAAATAGGAAAAATCAGGAAAAACGGTATCTTTACAGAAGTGCGCCAGTTCTGAACAATGGGCTCAGTATTTAAGGTAAGCCCTTATCAAAGTGGCATCCTACAACTAAGAGCCAAATATTTTTCCAGTTGTGTTTAAGGTAGTGTATGTGCAAAGCAAGCAAATTAGCTCACACATTTATGGTAAATGAGATCACTCAGAGCTCTACATTAATGGCAGACAAGAGCACTTCAGAGCTGGAAACCTTCCATGGGAGCTTCACACTGCTGGAAGATATATTGTTGCTGGCCAATATCTACTTGTGGGACAATGTTGCTGTCTTCTTCTTCTGTTCCAAAGTAATGCTCAATCAGGTCAAAGGCCTTTTGATATATTTCTTGGTTCTCATGACTTTGCAGGAATTCAATCTTATCCAGGCCTGCAAGAAAATACAGAACTTCCATCACATTTTGAACTGGAAGACATAGTTGCTCTGTTTCAGCCTTTCCCTAAACCTAGAAACTGAACTAACAGACAGCCTGAACTCACTTATTCTTATGTAAGCTGTAAAGAAGACTAGCTCTGCACTATTCAAGATGCTAAAAGTTCCCTTTGGCACTAAAGTTGGTTGAGCCTTATTAATGTTCTCTTTATTATTATTATGATTTGTTTTACCCAATGTAGCCAAGTACAGCTTAACGTCTAGATATGGCTTCCACAACCTTTTGTTGGGCTATATAATAGAACTAGGGAGTTTTCAAATCTTGTTCTTATTTTGTGAACAAAAACCAGATTCCTTTTCTATGGCAATATACAAACATTATTTGAAATGGAATATAGGAGGTAACTAAAAGGAAGAATATAGCAAAGATGAAGGCAAAGAGGTTTATAATAACTGCTTTAGACAGGGACTGAAAGAATAGGCACACTGCACTAAAATTCAGATTAAAATAAACAATGGGAAATAAGCAAAGACCAATCTATTGGATATTATTATATTTTATCCCACCTTTTTATATATGTATGTATGTTAACTCAAGGCAGCAAGCATAAATACCCCTGCCAATTTCCCCCAAAGTAACCCTACAAGGCAAGTTGAGCTGAGATGGGGGCTGACCCAATTGGCTTTCATGCCAGGGGGGCTTAGAGCAAACTCAATCTTCTGGTTTCTAGCCATCTTCCTTACCATAGGCTTCTTCGATGAGAGCACAGTATGGATTAATGCCAGTGCCACTTCTTCTTGCTTCTTGCTCACCCAGCCTCAGGATGTTTTCCAATCCATTAAGTGCTACCTGCACAATCTTTGAATCCATCACGGTAAGGAGATCACAGAGTGGTTTGATACAACCAAGTTCTACTAGATATCTGAAAACCATACCAATTGGAAGTCACCCAGAGGATTTTGTTGGTCAACGTGCACATCATGGTTATATCACTCATAAGGATAATTTTGAAACATAAAATATGGCTCAAATGTAAAATTAATGTGGCTCAAATGTCCTAAATACATAAGGAAGATTATTACTGATAAATAATCAATTTTCTCTGGGAAACTATTCAGTCAGTAGTAAAATAAAGAATAGAAAAACTGCTAAAAAGTATTAAAAGACCAACCTAAAGCATTAATGAAGATATATCAAATAAAATGAGTTGCAGGCCAAACAAAATAAAACATGGAATCAGCTCTTACCACAATTCTTCTATTTTAAAGTATCTTTGGGAGCAATTACAAGAAGGGCAGGCAATTGCTATGCAATGGAGATAGGGTTTGCTTGACGTTCGGTTTTTTTTTTTTTTTTGGGGGGGGGGTGTTCTGGTTTTTAAAAGAATAGAAGAAAGTTGGCAGTGATGTCATTGGAAGATGGAACCAAAATTGGTTATTTTCATTTTTTGAAAAGTCTGGGAGGTTTAAAATGTAAAATAATGCATTAAGCACTGTATAATCTTATTATTTTTCCTTCTGTGCTTTTAACCACAATAATATAAAATATCTGCATTGTCAAAAATGGCACTTTGATGAATTTCAATAGCATGATATTTGGGGTGCTTTAAGGGGATCAAGAACATGCAGCTCTTGGATCTTCACCCTTAATATTTCATAATGGTTCTCATCAATCATCTATGAGCGATTCACTACTACTTACTTTATTTGTTCAGCAGAGCCACCTGATGTTGCATTAGTGATAGCCCAAGCTGCTTCTTTTCTTGTCCGAAACTCAGCAGTTTGCAAAATATTTATTAGAGCTGGGAAAATATTGGCATCTATGACAGTCTGAAAAACAGATGATTTAATATCAAATAAAAATTATAGACAAAAAACCCTCTTCCTAGTTAATTTAAATAAGAATTAAATGGTAGTCATAACAATGTGCATTTATCCCTATTTATGTCTACACTATATTGTTTGACACCAGGTAACTGGTAGTCCTTGTTTAGTGACTGCCTTGTACAGAAATCAATCACAATTACACTGGTGATGAAACTACCTTTGCAACTAACCTCACTTTTATAACCTTTGTGGGTCTGTAAAGCAAATGAAAGCTGAAGTAAGATCATAACCCCAATGTTGGTTTCACTTAATCACAGCTTCACTTAACAACCAAGTTGCCAGTCCCAACTGTGGTCGCTAAATATTTCCAAAATGTCAATCTAGCTGACTTCTCTTAAAAGTTTCTGCTTAGAAATACAATATAACATTTCTTGGATTATCAGGAGAAAGTTACAGCCTTTTCAAAAGCTTTATAAAGACGTCTCATTTTGCCCTTGCAAATATGTTCCTGTTTCTGCTGCCCGAAAATGATTAATTACTTGAATCTGTGCTCTGTTTCCAGCTGTAATGTTTGATATTGTCCAACATGCCTCTTTGTTGATTGATTCTTTAGGACTACTTAGCAAATGTAATAAACTTTGCAGGGCTGCACAGTTCAGTATTACCTAGAAAAAGGGAGAATAGATTTTAGACTATACTCAGACGATGTATTTATTTCAGAGAAATAAGGATGATAATTAACAGAAGAACAAAACAATAGAAAATGTGGTCCTAGACTTCAGCAAATAATTGAAAAAGAACCTTAAGAAAAACTTTCAGAGAAGCATGTCAGCAGATGGCTTATCCAGTGAGAAAGGACTGGAGGGATGGTTAGTGGAAACAATATGAGCAATGACTACCAAAGACTAAAGGGTAAAGTAAACTCTCCCTTGAGTGAAGCTCATGGCAGCAATATGGGCCATTCCCCAGTTCTGGGATGCTTCTTGAACTATAGCCCTGGGATCCTGTTACAGTCCCCCAATTCAAGTACTAACTAGGTCTACCCACAACGAGGCTTTTGAGATTAACTAAGAATGGCTGAGGGCTATGGCATCAGAAGCAGCACTCTATGCTGATTTGTTTCTGGTTTTTTTTGCTGTTTACCAGTGTGTGTGTGTGTGGGGGGGTTGTATTTAGGTGAAGATTTGGAAATGTGAAATTCAAAACAATGGAATAATAAAGGGTATTAAAGGGAGATAGCACTCAAGCTGCACATCAGATTGATTCCACGTAGTTCCCTGGTTTTACTGGATCCTGGATGGAGATCTCATGTAGGCCACTTGAGGGGACTTACCTGCATTCACATATGGCTAGTGGGGGGCAACAGTCCCTGGCAAGGTAGGTCTGAAACAGTACACTTGCTTTGTACCTCATAACACCCATGTATCATGGAGCCAATATGCTGGCAGCAGACCACAGCCCAGACTGAAGAAACCTACTCTGATCATAGCATCATGAAGCATTTTCGTGGATGTGCAGGTCTGTGCCTTCTAGTGCTATTTTTAAAAAAAAAGATTTTTAAGTATAAAAAGGAAAATTTCTTTTTTGTTAAGCAAACGAGTGTTGTGAGCACAGAGCAGCTCCTTTATGCTGTGCAGAAATGTTTAAGAGGCAAAAAGCTCTGCAGAGAGGATTTTTATACCCAGGCAGAGCTTTCTGTGTTTTGATGGAGCTTGGGCAGGAGCAGCAACCTTGCCCACTTTTTTAAATCCAGCTTTTGGCAGTGTGTATGTAATGATGAAAATACTGGGTTAGGACTTTAGAGACATTTGGGGATATAACTTGCACAGCAGCTTACTGGGTTATTTTGAAACTCTCACATCAATCAAACTCAGATGTTTTGTTGTAAAGATAAAATTAAAGCTGAGTATGCCATGTAAGCCATGTTGAGCTCCCGGAGGAAAAAAAAATCTAACCAATGTTTTCAAAGAAATTCTCAGGGAAGTATTAACATAAGCAGCGGTTGAATACAGAGTTTTATTTTCTAACATCCATCCAACACCAAGTTACCAGCAATTCTCTCGACATACTAAATCTGCTACTTGAACCTGAACTATAGATCAATGGCAGGTTATGATGACTGACATCTGCCACACAAGTTACAACAGAGGAAAGGGCTGTGGACTAGGATTTTGAGCTTAACTGATTTTTAGGTAGCCTACAAATTTTTTTAAAAATGTTTCTATATATAGTTTTGAATGGCACTCAATCATAAGAGAATAGAAACACATATACGAACTTGCAGATAACTAACTAAAGTCTTTGCTCATCTGTCTAAATAATAACAGGATAGGAAAAATCTGAAAGCAAAACCATTCAGTAAAACCAATTTACATATCAGGCTGATGGCAGGGGATTATAGGAGAGCCACAGATTTGACTGGTTATCTGACAGCTGTACTGAGGTGTACAGAACTTTTTATGTTGCCCTGATTCTAACCTGAATTAAGGGATTACAGGATCATAAAAACAGAGTAGCCATATTGTTTAAAAAGGATTTAGGCAAGATCTGAGAAACTGAAGAGCAGTTAGCTTAAACTTCTTCAAGCAAACTGATAGAAATGGTAATCAAAGAAAAAAAAAGCTGCTACATAAAGGAAAAGCCACTCTGAAGAAAACCTAAAATATTTGGAATATCAATAGACATGTGGATGGAGATGTACCAATCATCACAATACACTCAGATTTTCAAAGTGTCTTTGATAAAAATTCCTCACTGACCTATCCTTTAATGCAGCGGTTCCCAACCTTTCTGGCTCCATGGACCGGCGGCAGCAGCAGCGGCATTGCGTGGGGATGGTTTCGCGCATGCAACCTAGATCCTGCGCATGCAAAATCTAGATCCTGCACATGCACAAAGGAAGCTCCGCGCACTCGCCCACTGCTTGCACGGCCCGGTTCCCAGCAGGCCATGGACCGGTATCAATCCTCAGACTGGGGGTTGGAAACCCTGCTTTAATGGATGATTTATGGTTAAAAAACAGAAAACAAAGAGTAGAATAAATGGGCAATTTTCCCCATTGGCAACTAGAAAATACTGGGAAAGATGTGGTGTCAATTCCTGTAAAAATAAGAAGTATTTAAAATGTGCTAGGATAGCAGATTCAATGTAGTTCAGAACAGAAGTTAAGCTGGAAGGTCATGGGAAGTCTGGGGATATGTTTAAAAATAATCCAATGAATCTAATGAAAAGGGTCAGCCTTATTCTCTTATAGAATATATGAAATATTAGCCAAAAAATATCAATTATAGGAGGCCCAACACATCATAGCTTTTCACATAGCTAATAAGCCTTGGCCATTTTTAAAACAATAATTTTCAACCCAACTGTCAAATCATAAAACCAATGCTTAATCACCGCTAATCAGAATAGAATAGAATATTTTATCAAATACTTCGGCAAATGCTTGAGTCAAATATTAATGAATGCATACAGCAAATAAAAAACTGATAATAATCCATGTTGCTCTTTGGCAATTATTGGCCATTATGATTTAAGGATGGGGTTAAACAGAGTGAGAAGGAAAATATTAGCTTACACCAGAGACTTATACTATTCCTCAATATCTAAACAGCTTTTTCTTGAAGCCTAAGCATGCTGCATTCCCTCCTTCCCAACCATCTCAAAACCCAATGATTGGAATAAAATTGCTTATAAGACAATCGACTAAGAGAAATCATAGCTATCAATATTGATTGATTGTCCAACTAATGTACTTCTAGCTATTAGCGGACCTGATACTTTCCCAGTCTTGCACTTGGAAATAACAAGCATATTTATGGATACAGATCAGTACATTATTTGATACTCAACCACTCACCTGTTTAAACACCACTAAAATCAGATTATTTACATTTGTAGATTTATTTTGAAGAACATGTTCAGAATCAAATTTGAAATAACTAACATTCCTGTGTTAAAAAAGCAGCTATCATCAAGGAACACCTACAAAAGTAGGTAGCCTCAGCCGGATACAAATGATTGGGTTCATTTCAACAGTACTGTCCAATAACTTTCCGTTATTTCAGGAAGTTTTTGAAGTCCTAATTCAAGATTAGGATCTTATTAAAATGTTTTTGTTTCTGTTTAAATATTTTTACACCATTTTGATACATAATGGATCTCCAGGCATTGCTGAAAATTCAAATATATATAGATCTGTTTGAAAACATCTGCTCAACCACTCAGCAATGGACTCTTTTTAATATACTAATAAGCAACAATATGTGTGACCCTCACAAAAAGGAAAACGCATACAGCCAAGAGTGAAGAATGAGCTTAGTCCTCCCTCCGCCAGCTCACATTTTTATACGTTTTTTTTTCAAATTCTATGTAAAAAAATAACATTGTTCAGGGTTAAGTACTAATTCAACCATTTTGTATTTTGTTACCAAGAGTTGAACAATAAGAATTAAAAAGCAATGTATATTTACAGATAGACCCTATTTCTAAACTTTTAAGAAGGAATGTACCAGATCATGTGAAATTATTTATGTTCTAAAGATTTAAGCTCATTTCAAATAGATAAAATCAATAGGGAAACACATACCTATTCAGAAAACTATGTGTCTCAGACTCTGTAAAGTAACTTTCAGCAAACCTCAAAGCACTGAAATCTGAAGTACGATAAGAGAACCATGTTGCCGTTGTGTTTTTCTGGTCTCCCTCAGATGGGCAAATTTATTTCTGTTCACTCACTTGTTTGAAATGAGTACACTAAGTTTCAGTATGAAAAATTAATACCTGGGTCTGGATATCATCTCCTGTAACAATATTCCCAACTGCTCGCAAGGCAGGTGATATCACTTTGTAGTCATTGTGCCTAAAACAGGAAAAGGGTGCAGTTTAACAGTTGTAATGCTCTTAATCAAGCATAGTAAGACTCCAAAAAAATCCAAACCCGATTAAAAAATACCACACAGGAAATTATTACTAGATTGTAAAATATACACGTTTATTCAAATGTAGATATTTTGTGATGATTGCTATGTGGTGTCATTGTTTTATACTACCTTTTTTCAATGAATATTCATGAACATATGACATTGTAATATTTCTGGCTGTGTTTTGCTTTTGGGTTGTATGTAACAATAATACTGAATATTGCTTATTATAATATTGTTTACAAAGGCTGAAACAAATTTGTCACATTTCTTAAAAATGAGTCATGAATGGTTAAAGAAAAACTGCTTATCAAAAGTAGACAGAGCTACATCAGTTTGAGAAGGGACTGTGTACATATGTGAAAACTGTACAGCTTACAGATTTAAATTACCAATAGTTAAAAAACACAAGATGGAGAATGAATAAGGATCTATCTTCTCCTGTCAAATGGGTAAACCATGTGTGAAAGAAGTAACATCTCTGAATTAAGTACTTTGGGGGGGGGGGGAGTCACTGAATGACAGA
>JANHFL010006461.1:12623-46922 GCA_032468155.1 Oxyrhabdium leporinum | reverse complement strand
TCTCCCTTTGGCTTTTATCATCCATCCCACTTATTTGAGCTTTTATCTCTTTTTTCCCCTCTTGTTCCATTTGTTTTCTCATCTCCTCTTTCAGTTAACTCCTCCTCTTCCTTTTTGAGGAAGTTTTGAAAGGTCATTGTCTCTTGTATTGTATTTCCCAGATCTTCATCTGCAGTCTCCAATCATTTCAAGATTTCCTGGCAGTGTCTTGTCCATGCCTCCTTTGCATTTTGAATTACCGACGCTGTCTCTTCCCAGATTACATTCCATTCTTCTTGATGAGACATCTTGTTAAGTTTTATTGAGTCCCTCTTTTATACAATAGTCCAAGTATTTTCTTTATGTCCCAAGCTTAGCTTGTTGCTCCTCTGGAGAGCTTCTTGTATCTTCAAACACCTTTTTAAATCCCTTTATCAGTCCAATCTTATATTATACTCCTCAGGGGTCTTTTCAGTAGTATTTTCTTCCATATTATCGCATTTAACAAATAAAATTTTAATGTGTTATTCTTCCTTTCATCAGCAGGTGGCACTCTTTAATTAAATTTTAATATAGTCTTTTTCCAATTGTTCCGAACAAATTTTCTATCTTTTATTTGTTCCTTCAAATTTAATTTTTCCAGAATGCCAACGTCACAGCTAATTAAGTAGTTGTGGATCCTTTTACATATTCTTTTGGGGTTTCAAATGTGATAAAAAGTTCATTCTCACCCAGTTCCAAGCACTGTTCACCTACTTCGCTCCAGCAAAGTCGTATGTATTCTGATTGCCTCCAGCTTCATGGCCGCCATTTTTGCTGCCGCTCTTCTTTGTCTTCGGATGAGGGAAATTTTCCAAGTCAGGGAGGAAAGATGCGGCTCTCCTCGACCTGCAAGGTGCTCTGCTTTGCTTCACCACTCCCTATAGGGTGGCTATGGCTTCTTTCGGAGCCCTCCGACAGGGAAAGCTCGGGGCAGGGCCGCAGTGTTTGCGGTCCTTGCTCCCGTCGGCACTGGAAGTACAACTGGAGCATATTCCACTTCTGTAGCCTTATGGTAGGTAACTTTATGTTACAGGTGTTGTTGACATCTATTAAATGTATTCCCTAGTAAATATACTAATGTAGCTGGTTAAGATATAGTATGATTAAAACATAGAATCCTAAGAATAATATAAGAAAAATACATTTGCTTTAATATCCTTGGGAGCATTAGATGAATTGATACAGGTAGTCCTCGGCTTATAACAGTTTGCTTAGTGACCATTCGAAGTTACAACAGCACTGAAAAAAGTGACTTATCATTTTTCACACATATGACTATTGCAGTATCCCAGGGTCACGTGATTTACATTCGTATGCTTGACAACTGACTCACATTTATGATGGTTGCAGTGTCCCAAGGTCACATTTTGCAACCTTCTGACAAACAATGTCAATGCTGAAACCAGATTCACTTAACAAAAGTGTTAATAACTAATCAATTGCAGTGATTCACTCAACAAATGAGGCAAGAAAAGTCGTAAAATGGAGCAAAACTCACTTAGCAACATAAATTTTGGGCTCAATTGTGGTTGTAAGTTGAGGATTACCTGTAGTGAGAAAATACCTTGATGAATTCTGTCTTCCACCTTAATTTAAACTCAAATAATTTTTCATACGAGCATCTTACTAGTAGAGGGGAAGATGTTATAGTACATCAAGAGTGTTATTAAAGTTTACTATTAAAGATGCATTTAGTTGTATACTTATGCATCCATTTGGGAATTTAAACAATTTATAAGCAAACAAATAGGAAATAAAAACTAACATTCACTCCTCCCAACTGAGTGGAAATAAACTAAAATGAAACAATGTTCTTTGTAAATAAATTTTTTTAAAGCTGAACTAAGTTTTTCATGATAAAAGCTTTTGAGTTATCATACAGTACCGTGACTTCAGTGAGTTTAGATTTTTTAAAATTATGTATGAATATGCATTTTACAAACTAATGAACAGGCACAAACATCACACCTGTAATGTGCAGTTTTCCTTCCGTTTCAGGAACTCCACAAACCTGGCAACAACTCCTGGTGTGCTAATAACTTCATCTATAGGAGGATTTGGTTCTGTTTGAGATGATACAAAATACAAATATATTAAAATATTCTTTAAATATGAAACAATTTAACATTTGGGCAGATAACTATAGTATGGTCTGTATCATAAATGCAAAACCATTATTTTAAGACATGGACTGAATTACATTTTGAACCAGGTGCTATTTTCTCAAAAAGGGAGTAGGGACAAATAAAAAATAAGGTAATTAATTGTTAATTAAATGATAAACATATAGTTTCACTCACCTCCAACTTTGAACTGATTTTAATTATAAAATATATGATAGAATTTAGTATGAAGTACATAAATAGATTCATGTTAAAGGTTTTAAACGATTTGTGCACTCATATATCATCCCAACTATTTCTCTCCCACATACACACAAACATAAATTGCAGAATTTAACTTTTCACCAATTGGTTTTCTGCTCCTATAAAACCAAATGATTCTAGGGCAACAAATGCAGACAGGGACTCTGTCCTTTATTTTCTTCCTTCTTAAAAGATTTGTTTTGTTTGTCTCTAAAGAACATGCCTCTAGTTGGATAGGCTGAAATTCTCCAGACTTCCTTCCCTTCCATTCATTCCCTCTCAGTTCAATTTTCTTTCTCCTCCATCTCTGGCCTGTTCTTACTGGATAGGCTTTTTCTCCATAATAGAGGAAAAGTACATTAGAGACTGTAAGCTGTAAAAAGACTTGAAATAAGCCAGTTTATCACTATGTTATTTCCTTAATAAACCTTGTATTTTATTTTCTTTCATGCAAGTGCCTGCCCCAAGACTAGGAATCATTGTAAGAATGGAAAACTAGTCTTCACCCCTCTGTACAATGTCACAGTCCCTCCTCCTATCTAATGACAACAACAAATATGCAAACAAGTATGGTTGGAACTTCAATAGTCTCAAATGTAATTTAGCTATCTGAATGATTCTGGAAGCAGGAGTGTTTGCTGAATGATTCTTTGACTTCCACAGCGAGAGAGGAGGAAGAAAAGGACAATTTTAAAAAAAGCAGCACATGGGAATGATACAACAGGTGACTCTAGGAGAAATACGCTTCCCAATTTCTACTTCAATAAGAGAAAGCAACAAAAAGGAGTTTTTGTTATATAGTGCAAATACAGAGACAGAAGATAAGCAGCTGAAATTCAGCAATTCTATTTGTGATCTATATGTTTCATTCTACAAGGCACTTTCCTGTTTATATGTTTTCTTCCATTTAACGTTATTGGATTAGCTTTCAATGAACTTAACCATAACTACCAATAATCCAGCTTTTTATGCTAAATATCTGCATCTTTATTTTAATCTGCAGCCTCTAAACCCGTTCAACAGTTTTTCTCAGAAATGTGACTTGACTCTACTCCCTAAAACAGAAAAGTAAGATGCCAAGAAGCATCTTTTTATGTGGCATTTCGAAATGTTTTCAATATTTTTTATTTTGTATTTTAAGTCTAACTTTTCCTTGTGTTGACTTTAATTTATTTCTGTGCCATTTGTCTTGAATATCTTTGGAAACAGGTAAGAAATATTAAATAAACGAATAGCGAATACTCTACATCTACTCAGAAATTCAACTGAACAAATTTAATAATAGTGTAGAGAATATCTGGGTTAATATAAGTGGGGCAACAAATAAAAACTACTATTGCTAGTGTCGATTACTGTTTGCCCACATAAGGAAAAGACGCTGCAAGTGTATCTAAAACCAAATTGCAAATATTTTTTAAAAGGAGGGGGAGAGGTTTAATCATCCAAATCAACCACTGAGAAAAACTCTGTCAAGTAGAGTTCTAACCAAATTTCTGAGTTGTGTCAAATTACTCCTTCAGAGGGTGAAGGAAGGTCAGCTATTCTTAGCATGATTCTAATAAAAAATAGTAATATTCATTAAATTTGACTATAGTCAAAAACATACTTTAAACTTCAAAAAGTGGATTTTAATCAATTTAGAGCAGTAATCAAGAGGATCCTGTGGCAGAACATTCTTATGGGAAAAGGAGCTTAAGATACGTAAGAATTTTTTAAAAAGGAGATACTAAAAGCACTATCACAAACAACTCCAGTGAATATAAAATGAAGGGCATAAAAAGAAGCCCATGTGACAATTAAAAAGCATAGTGCTATTGAAAACTAAAGTGCAGAGTTTGTGAAAGATGCTGAGGATAAAGATGAATGCATTGAGCACAGAATTATAAGAAGCAGTATTAGGGCTTAGTACTTTTTGTTATTTGTAACAATTACTTGATTTAGGAGGTAGTAGTAATGCTTATTCATTCTGTAGATGGCTTAAAATTGGATGGGATAGTTAATATCCTTACTAGAAAGAGAAATTATGATGATGTAGCTATTAAAATGACAAATACAACTTTACTCTGGATCAAAAGAGTTATAACTTCTAAATCATTTTGCATTGGTCTAACCATCCCAAATATTGTGTTTCATTCTGGGCTCTACATTTTAAGGATTCAGGAGAATGGATTCAGGATTCAAGAGAACTGGAACATGTTCATGGAAAAGTGATGAGGATGATCAAGAGACCAAAACCTAAGTTCTGTGAACTGGTTGAAGGAATTATGCAAAATCAAGTCTTAAGGACGGAATATTTAGAAGAGAATAGGAAAGCCCTGTTCAAATATCTCACGCAGAAGGTATTCCTTGTTGTTGCAGAATCCAAATAGAAGCATGGATTTAAGTTGCAGGAAGTCAAATTTCAATTAGATTATAAAAGTGTTCTAATTGTAACAGTAATTCAACAGGTGGGAAATTGGAGTTTTGACAAATTGTGTTCATAATTAAAAATAAAAGAAACATGATAGACTAAGCAGTAGCAACTGGTTATATTCAATATGCTAGTAATCAGATATTAAACATTGCCTTTAAATATTCATAAAGACCAAGAGTAGCATTTAGATCTTTATCTTGTGTTGCAGAATTAAGAAAATGATTACATAAATATTTTAAAGAAAGGTGTGTGTGTGTGAGGATATGTGAGAGAGGATATAGGAAAACTAGAAAAGAGGCTGTGAGTGTTAAAACAAGAACCCAACAGCAAAGATGCTATGTGAAATCTACTAGAAGCAAACAAATCCTTGCAATTACCATCAGTGGATAGAGGGAAATCCTCTTCTGGGTTGCTCCTCCCATTCAGTCTGATAGGCACAACTAAAGGCTTTGCATGCTCCTACTGTGGAAGGAAGCAGCCCTTCCCCTTCAGTTTTTGTGATAAACTCCTTCAGAATATAGAAGGATGAAAAATAAATAATAAATAGGAACAGGTGTTTTCTCTTCCTCTGCTGGGTGAGCATTCATTTGAAAGGGATAGATGCAGTCTATACCCATCAAGGTGGCAACTTTTCTCTCCCTCAAGATATTGGTTGCCTCACTTGTTACATAGAGAGGAGGTCCCCTGTGTGGTAGTGGTCTCCTTTGCCATTGGGAGAAATGGGCCATGAGGATTGGGTGGGGAGAAGTCTGCCAGGGTTACCTGGTGCATCCAATGGCAGAAGTCCAGATGAAACGCCGATCACTTGGTCGTGGGAGATGGGGGATTGGCTGCTCGTTGTCTCTTGGCTTAGTCCCTTCCTACCCCATGGTCTCTCAGCTCTTCATGGGGATTGAGGGAGTTCTGTTCACCTGCAGAGGTGACACAAGTGGAATCTATTGACTTAGCTGTTGAGCCAAGAACTGTTCCTGGGATAGTCTGTGGAAGGGAGGCTGCTGCTGAAGGGTAGGGGAAAGACTTTAGGAAGACTGGTACCTTTTCAAATCAGAGACACATTGTATGTTTTGATCCTCCTCTTAGGGTGAGTGGAGAAGAGCAACCCAGGTAAGGAAAATTTCCTCTACTGTGAAACACTGGATCCCTAGATGCACACTGTTTTACAAAACTGAATAAACTCTAATCTTGTAGAGAAAGAGCAGAGAAGACTTCATCTACAGAAAAATCTATATATTTAACTTCTATGGACAGCTTATGCACTAGGTCATTCTCTATTTTCTGACTTTGTGCTTTCTATGACATTATCCCAAAGTACAGCGTAGTAAGTATGAATACATGTATATGAATGATGAATGGAACAGGAAATTAAAATATATCATTATTTAGAATTAGAATAAAATCATTTCATCCACCTGCTTCTATATATAAATATTTATCCATAAAAGTTATATAAAATATGAATTATTTTACATTGGGTTTTAAACTACTTTCCTTTACAACCTCTTTGGAGTGGTGGGTACTATCTGGTATTCTGAAAACCCACTGTTAGTGCAGCTGCAAAATGATTATTGAGTGGGCATGTAGCTGAATTGGAATAAACAGTTGCTAGAGCAATGCAGTGATTAGGACCTGAAGCGCAAAATATTTTGGGATATACACAGAACACCTGTTAGGAATTCCTAAGTAAATGTAGCTTTTCTTAAGACTCTATTCCTGCTGTGCCAGCCACAAAAGACCAAGAAAAAAATGCAGCTGCCTTAAATTATTTGAGTCAGGTGCAACGCACATATCTATGAATGCCCTGGATTACATTCTGAATTCACATCACTGTATAGCTTCAAGGCATCGATTTACCAGAATGCTAACTACAAACCCTCACCCTCCATCAAAATATGATCTATGACCTCTATTTACCTCTGTCTATTTTCTGGACATAAAACAGAAATACAAGGAAGCAACCATTCAGCTTGTATTTTTCTAGGAGAATTTAAGGATCTCAGAAATAATGAAATAGTTGCACTTTTGCTCTATATTTGCAAGATGGCATCCATCAAATGTTTTTAATTATTTTTTTAATGTAGGAAGTTGAATAGGAATGAGTCTGATAAGCACCCAGGGAGGTTTCTTTGGCACTGGTACTCCTTGGCTCTTTACCTGTTAATGTGTAGTAACTGTTAATAATAGGACAACTTCGATGGAAACCCACAAGACATGCCTAGGAGCAGCAACTTTCTCTAGTACTCTTGCACTCACCTTTTGAAAGAAGCTTTCGGAACTTTTGGGTAGCTGAGAGTTGCTGCTCTGGACTATTGGAAAAGATCATCTCAGTCATGTCGGAGGTGATCACTGCATTCTACAATTCCAAATGGAAAAAAAATAGTTAAAAACACTGCTTCAAAATTCAAAAAAATAAATTGATTCATTTAACAACTGTGGCAAGAAAGGCCGTAAAATGGGGCAAAACTCACTTAACAAATGTCTCACTTAACAACAGAAATGTTGAGCTCAATTGTGGTTATAAGTCAAAGACTACCTGTACAATCTATTACAGGTAGTTCTCGAGTTACAACAGTTCATTTAGTGACCAAAGTTACAGCACTGAAAAAAGTGACTTATGACATTTTTCACACAACCGTTGCAGCATTCCTATGGTCACATGATCAAAATTCAGATGCTTGGCAACTACCATGTATTTATGATTGTTGCAGTATCCTGGATCATGAGATCAACTTTTGTGACGTTCTGACAAGCAAATTCAATGGGGAAGCCAGATTCACTTAACAACCATGTTACTAACTTAACAAATGCAATGATTCACTTAACAATTGTGGCAAGAAAATTCATAAAATGGGGCAAAACCCACTTAACAAATTTCTCATTTAGCAAAATAAATTTTGGGCTCAATTGTGGCCATAACTTGAGGACTACCTGTACCACGTACACACGAAACTATAAAGGATCTTGACTAAAGTTCTCTTTCCCCTTTGGTGTTGAAGACATCCAAACATGGAACAACTCAGACTCTTATAGAATGGAAACAACCTATTGAACCTATGAAAGAAAAAGGACCTGTGGCAAACCTTAACATTCAAAAGCCTTCTTCTACAAAGCCATGACAATTTAATTTTGTATATTACTGAATATGAAAGGGTTATATCAAGTGGCAGCACTGTCACAGGAACATTAACAGAGAATTCTAACAAGGCAACTGTGGCCCTAAAGAATGGGAGTTGTAGTGAGACAGTTCCGGAAATATCTCACTATAAGTAGCTAAATAAGTTAGGCTGTAATCATTGGGCCAGGTGAAAAGTTGCAGCTTGTCAAAAGGATTAAGTATTTTAATACAAGTTTTTTATGCTGTAAATCCAGTTGTAGCATTAGTGATGGGTGGGAGAATGATCTCTCGAGACCTGTAAAAGATCTGGTTCAAACTGACAAAGTCCCCCTAAGGGACAAATAATTTTTGGGAAATTGAGAGCACTGTTGGGTTTGTGCTGAAGACTTCCAGGGACAAAAGCTTGAGAGAAAATAGATCTCAGGTTGAAATGATTTGGCAGTCAGGCTTTGAGAACATGTAGGTTCTACAAAAAGAATCTATGCATTTCAGGCGAGTTAGAAATGTTGGCTTTTTGATAAGACCAGATCTGAAAGAAAGTTTGCCTGAAAAAGGAAGGAGGTATAAGGTTTGTCTTTTCCAGCCTCTAAGCACTAAGAGGCCATCACATGTCGCTCATGTGTTGATGGAGATTCAGCATAAATTTATTACTAAATAATTAACCATCTAAAATATCCTTCAGAGGGAAACTAGAATGGTAACTAGTATTGGTATGGATAATTACAGAACGCTTACTGGGCATTTACTTCCAAATCCACACACTGTTTCTCCTAAATTAGGTTTCTGTCTATTTTATATTTACTTCTTATATCAATTTATATGACCATACATCTCATAATTGCAACTCTCTGTTGTACACATAGAATTTAAACCAGACAATACCAAAAACACTTAGCTAGGAAAGATTGGCAGCCAAAAAATACCCCCAACTCAAATAATAAATTGCTTAAGTTCCAGAGAGCGCTAGTTTGGTGTAGTGGTAAGACATCAGGTTACAACCCAGACCATGAGTTCTAATTTACACCTTAGGCACAAAGCCAGCTCTCAGCCCTAGGAAGCAGGTAAGGGCAAATCAATTCTAAAAATCTTGCCAAGAAAACTGCAAGGACTTGTCCAGAATCAGGCACAACTGAATGGAAAAAAAAAGTTCTGAAGAAAAATACAAGGGAAAATCAATTTGTTTCAGTTTCACTTTCAATCAGTGGTGTAAAAAAAAATCTGCCATTGATTTTGCTAGAAGCAATATCAGGTTGAAAGAAAATATGGGACAACAGCTAGCAAGAATGAAGTTCAGTAGTTCAATTCCCCCTTGAAATAATCAAGTATAACTTTGAAAATTATGTCAGGCTAGGATTTTCCTCCCTGCATTGCACAAATATTGTAACTTAGTGGTTTCTAGAGAGATTGTTTCTCCTATATAGAACAGAATGTCTATGTCACTATGCAACATAAATACCTTCTACATTGTTTATCTGCAAGAAGCTTAAAACTACTGAAAATAGCTTATAAATACAATAACACATATATAGTGCATAGCCCAACTGTTATTTATCTGGTGTTTTTTTCCCCAAGGCAAGAACGTAGCATAAAATATACTTATTTTGAGACTGTTCATGAATTAGTAGATATCTTGATTTCAGAGAACTGTTTTGATTTACGGCTTTAGAAATGATCAATAATGAAATTATTACAATGGCTGATCACACAGTCAGCCAGATGTTCAGACTGGATTTGGCATTTTATTATGGACTTACAGACGTCATTTCCATGTTATTCATTTGAGTTTCATGGAAACCACCATCTGACATAACTTCCTCCTCTGTTTCTTCATCAGCTGTGGCAACATTTCTACGTTTAAATAACTAGAAGAGAAATGCAATGATATTAAAATTAAAAGTATGTAATTTAGAGAATAAAACAATTCACATTTTATCAAACGATCATACGGTCCTCGACTCTATACCTTCTTCAGTAATGTTTGAAAAAAATGCTGGGAGGGGCACGAAATAATATAACTGTTGGAGAAAATGGAGATTATACAATCAGCTATATACAACCGATATAGAAAGTCTACACATTTCTATTAAAAGTGCCAGGTTTTTGAGATGTAAAAAAAAATCAGACCAAGATAAACACATTCAGATTTTTTTTCAAACTTTAACGTAACATAAAAACTGTACTATTCAATTGAAAAACAAATTGAAATCTTTTAGGGGGAAATATAAAAAAAGATACAATAACATGGTCGCATAAAGATGCCTAACCTTAATCGAATACCTTGTTGAAGTACTTTTGATTTTATGACAGCACTCAGTCTTTTGGGGTAGGAGCCTGGCACATCTTGCCTTCAGAATCTTTGCCCATTCTTCCTTGCAAAAGTGTTCCAAATCTGTCAAGATTGCAAGGGCGTCTCCTGAACTTTCCAGGTCATTCCCCAGATTTTTAATTGGATTCCAGTCTGGATCCTCGCTGGATCATTCCAAAACTTTGATCTTCTTATGGTGAAGCCATTATTTACTTGACCTAGAAGTATGCTTCGGGTTGTTGTCATGTTGAAAAGTGAAATTCCTCTTTATTGTCAGCATCAGAGGCCTGAAGGTTTTATGCCAAAATTGAGTGATATTTGGAACTGTTCCTAATTCCCTCCACTTTGATTAAAGCCCCAGTTCCAGCTGAAGAAAAACAGCCCCAAAGCATAACACTGCCACTACCATGCTTTTCTGTATGGTGTACTTTGATGCTCAGTGTTGTTTGTGCCAAACATATTTTTTAGAATTTTGACCAGAAAGTTCAACCTTGGTCTCATTAGACCATGGGTGTCAAACTCAATCGCGTCACATGACGTATCGTGACGTATCGGCACATTTTTTTGCCTTTGTAGAGCCAGGGTGGGTGTGGCCTGCGCATGACGTATCCGACCTGTGGGCTGCCAGTTGACAGGCCTGCATTAGACTATAACATTTTCCCACATGCTTTTGTCAGACCTGACATAGGTTTTGCAACAAGTTTGTTTTTCTCTGTAGGAAAAGCTTCTGTCTTGTCACACTACTCCACAGCCCAGACATATGAAGAATACAGTAGATTGTTGTCACACGAAATACACAACCAGTACTTGCCAGAACTTCCTGTAGCTCCTTTAATGTTGTTGTAGCCTCTTAGCAGCCTCTCGGACCAGTTTTGTTTTTTCATCAATTTTGGAGGAATGTCCAGTTCTTGAAAATGTCACTGTTGTGCCATTTTCTCCACCTGTTGATGACTGTCTTCACTGTATTCCATGACATATCTAATGCCTTGGACATTTTTTGTACCGTTCTCCTGACTGATACCTTCCAATAATAAGGTCCCTTTTATGCTCTGTAAGTTCTTTGCAGACCATGGCCTTTACTGTAAGAGGCAATTGAGTAAATGCCAGAAAAATCCTACTACACCTGAACTTTATGTGGGCTTGATCAGTCACTTTAATTGACAGCATGTACTGACTACTATTTAACATCAATATGAATGTGATTGGTTAATTCTGAACATAGCCAGATCGCTACTTATGAGGGCGTGCACACTTATGCAACCATGCTATTGTAAATTGTTATTGTTATTTTTATCCTTAAAAGTTTCCACTTTGTTTTTTCAATTGAATTATACAGCTTATATGTTGTATTAAAGGTTGAAAAAAATATGATTTGATTTATCTTTGTCTGATTTTTTTTAACGTATCAAAAATCTGGCATTTTAACAGGGATGTGTAGACTTTCTATATCAATTGTATACTGTGGAAAAGAGTATAAATTGAGGCAAAATACAAATATTGTGCAATATACTTGAAAAAGCCTATCTCTCCCCCACTTTCAGCTATCATGTCTATCTTTATCTAGCTCAGGGCTGTCAAACTCCCGGCCTGTGGGCCAGATGCATCATGCACTGCCACGCCTGGTTTAGCGAAGGGGAAAAAAGTCCCGATACGTCACATGACGCTGCCATGACAACGTGAGTTTGACACCCCTGATCTAACTGAAAGAGTGTAGATATTCTGCAGTACATAGATAACAGAATGACTAACAGCTACTAATATCCTTGTACCTAAAGTAATGGTCTCTGAATTTCAGTTTTGTTAGTCCACTTTAAGTGGGACGTAAGAGTATAGTGGAGCAGGATCATCTAGTTGTCTTTACAGCAGCTTTAAAACATGAAATACTAGACCTTCCAGAAGATTATCAACTAGATCAAAAGTTTCCAAACTTTCTTAGTTGTTGGCTTCCTTAGTTTATTTAGTTTGGGAGTCACAGAGCTACATAATGAAAGGGGCTCACAGCTACTAATTAAACTCCTATTTATTTCACATGTTTTAAAATAATCAGTGATATATTTTCTGTAAGTTGGAGAGTAGGTAATAGTAAGCATAAACTGACACCTAGTAATTTTTTTGTCCTTGGAATGGAACAAGAGATTTTCTGAATTTCAATAGTTTCCAGTAGCAGAATACTCAACATATTTTACGTTATTTCATATAAAATATAAAGTGAGTTCTTTAAATTACTGCAACACAACTATCTTAGAAAGTTCATATAGAACATTAATTTAATTGGCTAGCAATATTCTCAATTCACTATCTCAAAGCTGCTGTTCCACCCTCATGTTTGAACATGCAGGGCTGATTTAAGGAAATTCGAGGATAAATCAAAATTATCAGTAAGAATCCAGGATGCCAGACTTAAGGGGGCAGTATGTAAAAATTTTGGCCCAGTATGTAAAAATGTGTAAACAAGTGTTGGTCTTAATTATATTGCCAGCCTCACAAAAAAAACAACAACAACAAAAAAACACAACCCCTGCATTTGAGACACAGCAAGGAGCTTGGAATGTTCCTTATAATGCCTCTTTAATATATGATAGCAATGCTGCAGTAACTATCTCAACTTGTATTATTTTATTTATTATCTGTGCTATATATTCTCTGCATTTTCTGTGAGATCACAGCATGAAAGACTATGCCTATGCCTTGAAATTGAAATTAAACGATTCTTAACAATATATGTTCTTGGGAAATCTATGCTACTTTCAAGTAATTACTGATTTTTTTTTCAAATTTACAGACTCATCACTATGAACGTGCAGTTAGCACCTTCCTAAGTATCAAAGTCAAACTGATTGGCCTTTAGATCCTGGAACATTCTTTCTCTTATTTTTGAAGATAAAGTCAACATTTGGCTTCTTTTACTTAACTGGCCCTTTATCATCCAGGAAATTCATAGATATGGCCACTGCCAATAAATTATTTCAATATACTACTTTTAGTAAATAATTACATAATTTTACTGTTTAAATTTCAAAGATTTCTAAACTGTTATCACACACACACACACACAAAATGTTTTTATTACCTGCCAAAAAGTATGTCTTTCTTAAAATAAATTAAGAATTCCATTAAACCAATTAAAATTTTAGGAAATCCACTGGCTTAAAAAAATTAAAATGCAGGAACATAAAGCATTAGAAAATTTTACAATTAAGATTTTTTTTTTTCATTTCTGAACTTTATTAACAGTTTTTCTTAATTATATTTGAACATATGACTTTCTGGGAAGAATATTTTTTTCCCATTTCCCCCGTCTTTTGCTCCTTGATAATTTGATTTTCCACTAAATATCTCATGTATGTATGTATGTATGTACGTATGTATGAGTGTATGTGTATGTGTATGTATATGCATATACACGAATATAGCCCTTTCCATTTTCAGTGTTCATAGAGTTTCATTTTACCTGCTCCTCTCGTTTTTGCTTCCGCAATTGAAGGCCCTCTTCTTCCCGACGGCGACGCATTTCATCAGGGTTCAGAGATTTGTTTTTATAACTTTTGAGTCGAAAATTCTCTTTTCCTGAAGATGTCATGGTCTCTAAAGGAAGTAATTAGAAAGGAAATCTATGTCAAGTGACATGTAACTTCATGTTTTTACTTCAAGTGTATTATTTAAAATCAATAGTGGGAAGGATTTGGAGGAATTATCTTGTTTGAGAAAAAAACAGTTTGATAAGCTATTTTTATTCTTCTAATACTGGCCTCATTTTTGTCTAATTATTACTACAGATATTTCTGTGCAACTATCTTGCCTTAAGAAAAACAAGCAAATTAAACAATCTCAAAAATAAAAAAGGAGAAGAAAACACAAGTAAACTGGAACAAGCCAAGTCAGAAAATAGGTACAATCAGAATAAATTTACCTGGAAAAATGAACCAACAATCAATGTGATTTCTTCCTCTTTCTTTAATAAATGGACCAAAGCTAGTTCATATCTTTCAAGTTTCTACAACTTCCCTTCTCCTTTGAAGTTCACATAATTTACAGACACTACAGATATAACGTTAAAGAGACACAAAGATTTAGGCTTCTGACTTTCTTTTTTCCCATTTTTATTGCTCATTCTTCAATCTTTCTTGACCACCAACAATCTAACCAAGCTAAAACCACAGCCAAAAAAAGTCCTGTTCAAATAAATTCTTATTGTTCTTATTCTTATTAACCTAAAAGTAAAGTATTCAACTCAAGCTTTACTTGAATTTCACGGCCATATCTATATATGTAATTCTCAAATACTGATCAGTCTTAGTTTACAATTCCAGGTAACATTGGCCCAAAACTTTCACCAGGTAATCATTTCATATATACACAAGAGTTTCCTAACAGGATATGGCTCTTTTTGTTTTATTTTTATCTCATGCTTATCTTAAAGATTTATTTCATCCTGATACAATCAATAAACCAATTTTCCTCATCAACTCAACTGTAGATAGATTACAAATACTGCATATAGTTCTAGGCCAGGGGTCTGCAACCTTAAACACTCAAAGAGCCATTTGGACTCGTTTCCCACAGAAAACACTGGGAGCCACAAAACCTGGGTGGGCGTGGCCAACTCAATGTCACTCCCACCCAGCTGGAATGGGGTCAAAGAGCCGCAGGTTCCCGACACCCGTTCTAGGCAAAGCTTTTTAAGAAGAACTCAACAAACAGGAGCATATCCAAAGGAAAGCAGGCAAAGATTAGGGTTCAGGAAAGATAAATCTATCAAATATAGTTAATAGAATAACAGAGTTGGAAGGGATCTTGAAGGTCTTCTAGCCCAATCCCCTGCTCAAGCAGGAGAACCTATACCATTTCAGACAAGTAGCTATCCAGTCTCTTCTTAAAAACCTCTAGTGGTAGAGCACCCACAACTTCTGAAGGCAACCTGTTCCACTGGTTGATTGTTCTCATTGTCAGGAAATTTTTCCTTAGTTCTGGGTTGGAGAAACTGGGTATGCTTAATCTGGAGAAAATTGTGGGGAGATATGTTGGCAGTCTTCAAAAGCTACTGTGTAGAAAAAAAGCAGAATTGTTCAGTTGTTCCAGAAGACAAGAAACAATGACTTACATTACAAGGAAATGGATTTTTTATGGACGTTAGAAAAAAATCCCTAATGGTTACGGCTCTTCTACAGTTAAGCAGATTGCCTTATCAGGTAGTGGATTTTAAACAGAAGATGAAGGAAAGCTTTGTACTATAAGATACACCATAGTAACAGAAAGTATTAGAATAACTATTTTGCCAGTCAACCCTAAGCAATGCAGTTATGAATTAGTTTTTTCACTCTTGTTCTAAGTCTCAGATTAAAATTATTTTAATGTTTGCATTCTAACCTTTCAGTTATTACAAGAGCAGCATAGGCTTAAAAAATATCCTGGGGAGATGTCAGGTGAAATGCCTCCTGGAACACAGATAGTGGCAGTAAAAACTATACTAAACTACTATCTCAAAGAATATGGGACCATGGGTATGAAGATTTGTAGAGTTTCTGGAAAAGCTTTTTCCCTGTGGGTTTTAGGGTACATTATAAGTATAATAACTCAACAAGACAATTATGGGTCCAGGGGAAGTTACATAAAAATAAATGCCATAAATAACATTAGGAGTAAAACAAAGCTGGAAGGATATGAGCAGTGAACATATGATAGATGGGAGTGAATGAAGAACAACATAAAGAATAAAAGTGGTAAAAATATCCCTGGTGCTACTAGGAATAATAAACACTATCACTAAGATGGAGCTCAGTGCCAAGGTTAAGGAGATCAAGAATTGTAACAATGTAATGGCATTTAAACTACATCTAGAGCTAATAAACCCAGCACCAGGGCAGCTCTGTATTCGGAGAAAGTGCTAAGCGCAAATAGTAAGATAAAGTCTGTCTCTGAAAACAGTATTAATCATCCCATGGAAAAGGATTTCACTGGAAACATACAGATTTGACTATGTGCTGGTGACTTCTCCCAAGTGGAGGTTTACTTCTCCTTCCAAAGTAGATCCAGAAGCTAGGGCAACAGGGATACTGGAGACCCTAGAGTGGGTAATGGAGGTAATGCTGATTATGCCTCAGCTTATACAGAACCTTGGCCATCAAGATAGGGGACAGTACAAGGGCTAGTTCATTATTCTCAAAAGACTTGCTCCTTTTCAAAAATCCTTTAAGATCTCCAGTCAAAAGATGTTTTATCTTCTTTCTTAAACATGCTTTATTGTTCATCAAAGAAAAACAAAACCCAAGGCCATCAGTACTGAGACAACCAACAGTAGACAGTTTAGGCATATTTGTTGTTAACATGGCGTGGGTTTTAAGCTAAACAAAGAGGTTACAAATATAAATATCAGGGCCAAAAGAAACGTAATTGCTATAGGACAGGGGTCTGCAACCTTAAACACACGAAGAGCCATTTGGACCCGTTTCTCACAGAAACCAGCAGGAGCCACAAAACCTGGGTGGGCGTGGCCAATTCAACATCACTCACTTCCACCCAATGACATGACCCCCCAGCCACACCAACCCAGGTTTGTGGCTCCTGCTATTTTCTTTTAAAAACACACACACACACATATATATATAATCTCTCTTTCTCCTTCTCTTTCTCTCTCTCACATCTGTCTCTTTCTCCCTCTCTCATCTCCCTCTCTTTTTTTCTCCCTTTCTCCCTCTCCTCTCTACTTTCTCTCTCATTTCTCTCATCTCTCCCTCTCTCATCTTTCTTTTTCTTGCTCTCTTTCTTATCTCTCTCATCTCTCCCTCTCCCTCTCTCTCGTGTGTGTGTGTTCCCTCTTGAACCATTTCCAAAAACAGGCAAGGGTTGGGTTTTGGGTATTTTGTTTTTGCTGATGTTCTTTCTTCTTCTTTGGGTGCTTTTTACCACATGATTTAAATCAAGAGTCATTATAGGTTCCCAGATAAATGAAGCTCTTTCGTCCTCCAGCTGTGGCTTCCTGTTGGCTGAACCCACCAGTGGCTGGCCCCGCCCCTCGCCCTCTCCTCCCACTCATTCCTCACCTGCCCTGAGAAGGGAAGGGCGGCGGCAGAGGATGGAGACTCGCTCTGTATTCCAGGGCTGGAGCGAAGCACCCCACTACTTGCCTCTTCTTCCGGCCCTTCTTGGTGCTGTGCGCACCGGGGATATGTGCAACTTTCTCTCTTCCCAGAGACAGTGGCTGGGCCGGCTGCAGCCGATGCTCTGTCTTGTAATGGGCTCCAGGAGGAGGAGGGGACGCCGTCTCCCCCATTGTGAAGCAGACTAAATTTAAGTGTGCTGCGCAAGGTGCTGCAAGAGCAGCAAGCAGGCCATGGAGACGGAAGAGGACTATGGGGAGATGTGTGTCTTTCTCTCCGCCCCGAGACACTGGCTGGGCCAGCCGCAACTGACGCCACTGCTCTCGCTGCCTCCATGGCCTGCTCGCTGCTCTTACAGTGCCTTGCGCAGCACACTTTAATTTAGCGTGCTTCATAATGGGGAAGACAGTGTCCTCTCCTCCTCCTGGAGCCCATTACGACACGGAGTATTGGCTGCAGCTAGCCCAGCCAGTGTCTCACGGCGGAGAAAAATCGTGTGTCTCCCCCAGCAACCGAGGTGCACACAGCACCAACAAGGGCCAGAAAAAGAGGCAAGTAGAGGGGCGCTTCGCTCCTGCCCTGGAACGGAGTGAGTCTCCATCTGCCGCCATCACCCTTCCCTTCTCAGGGCAGGTGAGGAGTGACTGCGAGGGGAAGGCGAGGGGCAGAGCCAGCCAGTGGTGGGATCATCTGACAGGGAGCCGCAGGAAAGGACCCAAAGAGCTGCATGCAGCTCTGGAGCCATACGTTGCGACCCCCGCTATAGGAAATGGAGAAATATACCTCTGTGACCATACACCCAGGAATTGGGGGGGGAGGGGAGATCCCACCTAAAACTTTAGCTAGGGATATCTGAGAAAATGTTCAGTGTAGATAAAGACACCATAGTGGAAAAGTGATAGCTGCTCCCAGAAAATAATGGAGGCATTGAATGTTAATATAGCTAACAACACAAATAACACAAAGCTCCCTACAAACAAAAAAGAGCAGCAAAGCACTTAACTAATGAAAACTTTCCTATCCCCTTCCCCAAACAGCCTCCAAAAATTAAACATTTAAAAATCTTTAGGTAGATTAATAGAGCACAAGTTTTCTATATAAACTGATTTTAGGCTAAAACAGGATCTGAGGAAAGAATCTGAGTTAATGTTAATGGGCCTTCATTGCACTCTGAAAGATACTGTCTATGGGAAATGTTTGGTTGGAAAATAAACCAAACTCTGCAATCATTTCTGGCTTGAAACACAAAGGGTGGACTATAGGTAGTCTTTAATTTGTGAATGTAACTGAGCCCAGAATTATGGTCATAACTAGTTTTGGCTTGTAAGTCAAGGCATCACATGACTGGACCCTATTTTTTGGCATTTTTTTTGCAGTGGTCATTAAGCAAACACCACAGTCATTAAGCAAGTCAATTTTCTCAATGGGCATTTTTTTTTGCTGGAACCTGTAAGTAAATGCTGGAAATCAGCAAGAAACATTGCTAAACATGGTCAGGTGATCACAGGATGCTGCAAATGGCACTAAAGGCAAGCCCAAAATATGATGTGACCGCACACAGAGGTGCAGCTGTCACAATTACAAAAACAGGTTGTAAATAGATTTTTTTGAGGAGTCCATTATAACTCTGAACAATCATTAAGTGACATAAGTTGAGGACTAGCTGTATACACTGCAAAGTTTTTGCAAGCTATTCAGCCACAGCCTTTCTATACTATAATATAGAAAGAAGTGAGTACATTGGTATTAACAGGGCAATTTATAAACATACTTTTTTAAAAAAATTGAAACCAATCTCTTTTGATTCAAATAGATAAGTTAGAACATGAACTCCATCTTTAAAAATCCTTCATTTCTCAAAATGTTTATTCTAATTGAAAACATCCTTTTCTGCTGTGGGAAAACAAAAAATACAATGACTTCACAATGTCATTTTCGTATTGTAGCAAGTTAATCATATAACCCTACTATTGTAGTATTTCTGTATGCTGTACTTTTTCAAATTTATATGCTGTCCATCTCACTAGCAACACTATCATCTTCCCCTTTCAAAAAAGAATAAAATGCAGAAGGCTTATTTCCTTCTTATTAGGCAAAAAACTTCTATCTAAATTGCTTTTCATTTGTTACCTAGATCACAAAGAAAAGGGTGAATGTCAGAATGTAGCACACAAATATTTCCAGTCTCAATTAAACTGAGGCTTCAACGTAAGAACCACTCTTGCCAAAGTGAACTATTATAATCACTATTCTTTTGGCCAATCATGAGAAACTACTATATTTGATTACTGATTTCCAGAAACAAGGCCCTTTTGGTTGTAGCACTACAATGGTGGAATTTTTTTAAGGACGACGATTTGACTAAATATGAGATGCGAAAGAGACATGACAAAGACGTCCCTTGTCACATTTATATTTTATTTTAGTTTCGGAAGTATTAAATAGAGACATAAGAGAAGAAGTTTGAAAATAAAGACAATTAAAAATTGAGAGCTTTTGCCAATGACTTGGTTTTGGTATTGCCAGATGGTACTATAGCACATTTAATGAAGAAGCTGAAGGATTTTTGGTTAAAAATATGAATATACAAGACTAAGTGATTTTGATGAGAAATACTGGTTTAAAACTGAGAGGAAGGTTAAGTAGTAAGGGATTATGCTAATCAACATGACTTGTATGTTGGTATGTTGTTTCTGAATCACAGAATCATAGAGCTGGAAGGGACCTTGGACATTCTAGTCTAAGCCCTTTCTCAAGGCAAGAGACCTTACATCACTCTGGTCAAGTGGTTTATTCTTGAAAACCTCCAGTGATGGAGCACTTATATCTCTGGGAGGGAAGCTGTTCCAATGATTAATTAAAAGTTAATTGTCTGGAAATTTCTCCTTAGTTCTGGACTGATTCTATCTTTAACAAGCTTCCACTCATTACTTCTTGTCCTGCCCTCTGGTGCTTTGGAGAATAGATTGATCCCTTCTTCTCTGTGACAACTCCTCAAGTATTGGAAGACAGACATCATGTCACCCCTAGTTCTTCTCTTCCTTAGACTAGACATAACCCATTCCTGCAACTGATCATATGCTTTAGCCTCCAGTCCCCTAACATCATTTTTGTTGCTCTCCTTTCCTCTCCCCCGCCTTCCTTCTCCTCTCTTCCCTTCCCTTCTCCCCCTCCAGAATAATTATGAAGTATTGAATATTAACAAAAACCAAGTGAGATAGGATAAATTACAATTGTCAATTTGGGTAGAATCTTGGACTTTTTTTAAAGAAAAATAGAAATAACATTTTGATTTTAGGATTCAATGATTAGCTGTTATGATAAAATATTTTGCATTTTTATTAGACATGCATACTATATGTTTAAGTTTAAACAGGTTATTTTATTACAAAATTCTGTTATTTTGGTTAATTAGTATTTTTATATTACGTCTGTAAAATGTTACTATATAACTGAATCCCCCTTTTAACTTTTCCTCCTTTTGATTGCCTCCCATTTCCTTTTCTGTTATTTTGTATTTTATCTTTCTTTGAAATGTAATAAATTGATTAATAAAGACATCCAAAAAGCTTCCTTCCCATATACAGATCTTTAATTTTTTTTGAGCTTGTAAAATGTATGCTATAATTGATATAAACCGAATTTATTTATTTTGCTGTACTGTATTCTGAAAGCTATTGTAGACTTAACACTAGGGAGTTTTTTGTTTTTGCTTTTAGGCCAGAAAAACAAGAAATACAAATAAACTATATCGCTCATTACATTTCTACTTCTATTGCTTTTAAATTTTCAAATTATTCAAGGGGGGTGCTCCAAAATGGTCTTTGGCACCAAAACTACTGCTACCCCTAAGCAATGAGCTAATGTACACAACTGGAAGGATTTGAACATTTGCTTTGAAGGCTTCTTTATCTGATCTCTATATAGGCAGAAGTATAAACAGCTACTTGGCTTCATCAGCAAAACAATTATCTATGAATAATAAACAGACAGGCAAATGGCAAAGCCTTTGAAGTAACCAGCTTTCAGCAGGATATAGTTCTCTCACACCAACACATTTTGTAAAGTACCCCTTTCAAATATTAAATAGCTTGCTATACCAAGCCATTTCCAATGGTAGTCAATACCCATTGAGACTAATGTGGTAAGGTAAGCTAACTGGGCAATTAATATCCCATATACCTTCTCCAACCACTCTTAAGATACTGGGAAGCTCCTTATTAGCATGCTTACATCCAACTAAATGTATTAATATATATGTTTAATCAGCTTCTGAGCTATCATATTTAGTTCTCTGGTGGAAGAAAAAAATATGACTTATTATCTTCCTCAATTATTGATGAGGATTGAAAGATTAAATATAGGGACTAAATGGCACTGAAAATATCTGTCTATGACAAATATGAGCACAGAAAAAAAATGATCCAACATAAATGGATATGTTGAAATCCTGTTCTTTTCGAATCACTTCTGCTGGTCAATAAAGCAAAAATAAAATGGGCAGCTGGTATCAGCAATCAGCACTACTAATCTTCCACTCAGCTTTACTTAGGCTGGGAGTCACATAAACTGAAGCGGGGAAGCAGGGTTCTAGAGTAGGATCTAACAGATATTTGACTTGGAATTAGTCTGATGTAAACCTATTACCAAAAAGAGAAATTGAAATTAATTTTTAGAAAATGCTTAATAATATTTATGAAATTGTGTTTCATCATCACAGTTGCTGGAATAAAAGGGAATTATGAGAGAACTGTAAACAGACATATTTTAGCAGAAGTGATGCTTGTCTAGATTTTCATTCAGAAGATTCTAGAGCCAGATTTAGTTTTGAAATTTGCTACTATTCTGTTAATACGATGGTCTGAGGAACTGGTTTTCCATTACTTTCTATTTATGAAGCACGAAAGCCATGGTGAGGCAGTGGTAAGAATGTAGTATTGCAGGCTAATTCTGTCGACTGCCAGCAGTTTGATCCTGACCAGCTCAAGGTTGACTCAGCCTTCCATCCTTTCAAGATCAGTAAAATGAGGACCCAGATTGTTGGGGACAATATGCTGACTGTAAACCGGTTAGAGAGGGCTGTAAAGCACTATGAAGTGGTATGTAACTCTAGGTACTATTGTTATCTGGTTTATACACAGATACTTTCTCTTTCTTATTCATGTTCATGATTGACAGAAAAGTCTAAATTTGTCTCCTTTCCCTCTAGCATTATATTAATGTATTACCAATATCTCTGCAAGCTTACAATGTGCAATCAAGAACCCAGTCTCTCCTACCAAAAGGTAAATATTTTTGCATTAAATGCCAGCTTTCCTCTGAATTCATCTACAAATTTGCCTGTCTCCTCTATAAACCTGTATTTGAATGCCCGACTCGTTATCCAATTCTATAAACATTCATTAATTAGGCACATCATTTCTCCCCCTTTTATTATTCCTCTTCCTCTTATTGCTTTTCCATAAACAGAGGTTACTCCTATCCAAGTTAAAAAAAATGCATTTGTATGTCTGTGAATTTCTCTCAAAGACAAAACTGACTCAATTAAGCAAGGAGGGGTTTTTTGTGGCACAGATCACAATTTCTTAAGAAAATTATTCTATGTGCTATGGAGAATAATGACAATGTTACTGGAATGGGCATGGTCAGTTCTGGAGGCATTTTGTATTTTAATAAACATACTGTAATCAAACTGCTGTAAACAAAATCAAAGACACTGACATATATAAATCCAGACACTAAGATGAAATGGACAATAAGCCTTCATGTTGAACTGACAATAAGACACGGTGAGGCAGGCAGAAAGAAGATAGTTGGAATCTGCTTAAATCTGGTGTGATAGTAACATACTCACCCTAACAGATTCAACATCTTCTTGGTTTTATAACAATGTAGTATAAGAAAAAACAATACAGAAAAGCAATATATATAATAAACTAAGAGAAAAATATGTACATATATTATTGCAAATAATTAAAGGAAAAAACTCCTGGAAAATTGTGTCAGAAACAGAAAAATTTCAAAAGTGTATGCCAACTTGCTTGAAAATCCTCTTATTCATCCTTCTGTCCAAAGGAGAAAAAAAATGAAAAAGAGGCTATTTCCAACATTGATAAACCACATCTTTCAACAATCCTAGTATATATGTATCTATTATTGTATTTATTCTTTTGACTACTTTCCCTGTGCAAGAGTTCCACAATTCTTGGTGCTTTGATAAATTCCAAATTTATAAAACACAGCCAAGGATGCATATGCACCCTTGCTAAGCAAGATCATTTACTTATTTACTAAATTTGTGTCCTACCTTTCTTCCATGGGCCTGAGCTAGCTTGAGAATTTCTCTTTATTTTAATCGTTACATCCCTCCTAGGAACTAGCCTTGGTTGCAGGAAACTCTATGAGTTTCCATGAGAGTGTAGCCTTGAATTCTCTACAATGTTAAATCACTATGCCCATAGATTTTCTATTAATAATAATGTAAATAATATGTGGAAAATAGTCCAAAATATGTCAATCACAGGATAAGCTGAGGCCATGTGAGTTAATCTTATAACTACAGAAATGCATTGCCAAATAAAGTAATTATAACCAAACTTTATTAAACATTACCTGAGAAGTCCTATAAATACAAAGTTTTCTATTGTATTATCTTTATTTTGAAATAAACTTTATTAATTAAACTAGCAAAAATGTTCAGCCTGTACAGCATTCATTGAGCTGTCCATGAAACCTCTCACAGTAGACAGGTACAACTAGATGTTGCTGGGGCTTATAGCATCAATTTCACTCCAAACTCTCCAAAACGGATCTACTCTGCCTACTGATGGAGTTCAATCCTATGATAATCCTCAAGCTGACAAAAGTTGCACGCCTTGCTTTAAAACAAAATTTACCAGAACAGGGTACTCACATAGTAATACCATAAGACAAAACAGATAATTAAAAACTTAAGAAATTTAACAAATCTTCTAAAAAGATTTTAGAAGCATCCAGAAAAACATTTGCAATTTATTTACTAGGAAGTTCCACTTAGATCAGGGTGTCAAACTCAAGGCTCGTGGGCTGGATTTGGCTGGATTTGGCTCACGATGTGGTCGGATCTGGCCCGCAGGGCTGTCCTGGTCTAGCCAATGTGAAGAGGAAAGATCAGACCAGCATAGCTTCAGCCTGATCTACCCAGTGCGAAGAGGAAACATGCCAGCAGTTTGGGGAGTGGCATCAAGCTGGCCACACTCACCCACGTGGCCACCTCCACCCTGTCAGCCATGGTTGCCCGGCCCCCTGAGGTCAATCACAGCCCTGATATGGCCCTCAATGAAATTGAGTTTGACATCCCTGACTTAGATACTCTTATATAAGCATGGACAGAACTAGTGTGTTTCGGAATAATTCTATGAAGGGGTAGACATAGATTACCATTTCAGAATCAAAGTACTTAATAGAATGACCAAGAACAGTAAAGAAAACAGAAACAACCTCCCCCGAGCTACCATTCCAGAAACATAAACCATGTCCGTTGAGGGAAAATAAAAATATAGTTTTTTCAAGTAATGAGCTCAGAGAAAGTCCTTAATTAAGATCACACCTATTTAGTCACTTACAAAAGATTTTACTGTGAATTAGACAGGCTGATATATAAAAAGAGAAAGTTACAGCTAGAGATGGAATAAAATATCTAGTTAAACCCAAAACATATTGCAGGAATTAAAAACAGCAATCTGAAGAATTCATGTCTTTTTGGCAATGCTCCTAAAATAAATAGCACAAGCACTCTGACAAATACTTCAGCTTTATATATACATAATGCTTGTACAATATTGAAATGGAAATTGATTCCAATATAAGTATTTGAAATATTTTTCAGAACTACATGATCGGTTACTGTATTTACTGTAAGAACATGAACATCAAGTAGTTTATCTTTTCCATTCCTAGGGAATACTTTAGATATTCTATCTCTTATCTATTCCTTACCGCAAGTAGCATTTTATAGACATATTTATGTTGAATATAAGGGCAGGGATCAGTATATGCTATTATCGTTATCAAAGAAAATGTAAACATTTTAGCTTTAAAAGAAAATATTCCATATTTCTGAGCTTGAAGTATTTTAGCATGCATGTAATAAATAATCTTTACATACTTGATCTTTTATGGAAGTGAAATTTACTTTGTAACAGAATGGGTGCAATTGGACAAAACACTCATGTTTTGATTATAATCCATCTTTAATATCAATATATCTAACATTTCTCTATCCAGGACATCAATCCTTTTTAATTGGTTGGCTAAGTGATCATACAGTTTTGACTCTGGAAGAATCCAAAATCAACAGCTAGAAAGAAGGAAACTAGGTATCAGGAAGAAAGACAGATGTGAAAGGAGGATATGAAATTCCGTGTGTATGGAGTTTCACTGACTGATTTCTGAACCTCATAATAGTTATTTGCAGTGTCTTAGAAATCCCTGAAGTTGTGCAAGTCAACATGATTTACTATTTACAATACTGTTATCTCCCAGAAAAACATTTTGGTTAATTGTCTCATCTGGAACCACTATACTCTGGGTCTAATGACAATAATTAACAGAAAAATAAAGATCTGCACTATCTTAAATATTTGGGCAAGACTTGCTTCTTTGTCCAAGGAGGGGGAGGGGCAATTTACAGGGATTGGTCCTCCCCCCCCCAAAAAGGAAATAAGACTGGTGTGAAAATTCAATTCAGTATTAAAAAAAAGGCCAAGCTTCATACAATGGGCAAAGGGTATCCAAATCTTCCACAGGTGCCAAGCTGAGTCCCTGGCACTATCAAACCATCCCAGGTAGGAAATGCCAAGACCAACTTTCGTTCTAAACCCTGGAAGGCGAAGATAGGCCGTGTCCAGCTACTTCATGCCTTTCCGAGTAACCCCCTACCTTCCAGCGCCGCAAGTCACCGCCTCAACGCCCCGCGAGTAAGAAGCAGCAGCCCTGCCAAACTCTCGAGGGGCCTCGCCCTCTCTTGTCCGCTCCCGCTTGGGGGGCGCCAGGCTCAGCCTGCGGGCGCCCCCAATCAAAAGGCCGCGCACACTCCCAGCCCTCCCTCCTTCTGCCTCCTCTCTGGCCTGCTCACAGCCCTGGGCGAAACGCAGCCCTGCGGCCGCACTCTCTTACGCAAGGCCGGCCCCTCGAATCAGGCGCGCACAGCTCACCTACCACCAGCCCCCAGTACCTGCTCTTGCGGCCGGCTAAAGAGCCGGCCTACACGCTACCAAAATCCTTCTTGGGCCCAAGGCGCGCACAGGCGCCTCTCCCTCTACGCCAGGCGAAGCCGGGTGCGAAAAGCTACAGCGCGCAGGCGCGATTGAGCCAGCCATTTGGCGCAGCTTCCGGTCCGCCTGTACGTAAATAAGTCTAGGGACAGAACCGGCGTGTGAAGAATTATGTTTCCGACGAGATGCGGAGCGGAGGTTTGCCGGGCTAACCTGCCGCCGGAGTTGCAAGAAAGATCCCATGTAAGACGCGCGAGATGCGTAACGGACGAGCCGTTTCTTTCCATGCTTCTAGGGCGGAAAGTATAGCCGGGCGAGATCCATCGCTTTGCTCAGCGAGCCACGGAACGAGAGGAGGTTGCAGCTTCTTTCTTTGCACACCTTCGACAGGGTAACTAAAGCCAGCGGGGTTGCCCACGGAGAGGAATTCACAAGGAAAAAAAAAAAGGAAGCAGATGGGCCATGAGCATTCCTAATAACGATGATTTTAAAAAGCTGGATTTTATCATAGATTTTAGTTGTTATTTATTATTTTATACTAAAAAAAGTAATTGTATATTTACTGAGTGTTTTTACTTGTTCTGGTCTTTGGTCTATGACTGTAATAAACTGAATTGAATTGAATTGATTTTAAAAAGGAAATCCAAAAAGTGGATTCTTGTTGGATACCCTTGGTGCACTCAGAGCACTGAACATGCAAATTTCTTAAAATGATCTCTCTGCAATTTTATCCAACAGATATTGGAAAGAGATAGCAGCTGACTTAATTGGGACATCAGCATCATTTGTGGGAAAGGAATAAAATTTCTCTGCAGGAGATCATGTGATTTTTATTTTTATTTTGTAATTCCATGGGAAATGATGGATTGCATCTTTTTGTACAGAATGAACCCTTGATTCAGTTCACTGTGTCCCAAAAACATGGACCATCATTTTTATGTAGGCTCCGCCAGAAGCCATCTCTTGGCACAAATAACATGCTATACCAAAAACAAAGAAACATGGAAATTTTATTTTATGGCATTAGTAGTACATTTCCAACATTGACTCTTGGGATAAATCTTAAAATAATCCACAAACTAATAAAAACATTGGCTATGAAACCAAGTGGATGAAATGATCAGTTTCTAGTGTGTTCTTTGGAGAAGGGGGTGTTTCCTCTCTGAACATCCTGTAAAGCAGTTCCAGGCTGTGTTATAAATGCACAAGATGCTTGGGATATTGTTTTTTTTACATTAATCCGGAATACACTGTCCAATGCTCAATGCTTGAAATCCCAACCATAAAACACACTGTTTGGTTGTTGGAAGCATAACCCCCAGTTTATCCTAAATGGTAATATTGCTGCATCATCACTATGCATCAGCCGCAACACATTTCCCTGCCCTATGCTAAGAACTGAACTGGTTATTGTAAGAGTGGGTGATGATCAGAACAAGATGGAATTCTGTAGGACATTAGAAGACAAGAACTGAGATGCCAATACAATCTCGCAGCATTATATTCTGGACACGGTACCACAGGAAAGTCTATAACTACTATAGTCTACCAGCCAGTCCAGAGTGTTGACATCCTGTGGTCTCATAGTACTAATATGGCTGTATTCTCCCATTCAGCTCCTGGCTGAAAAACTCCATTTGAAACTTTTATATAGCTGCCCAACTTATAACAAACTGTCAGCTTCCAATTTAAAATTAAAACAACACAAAAACCGTATTAAAATGATAACCCAACACATTAAAGAAAAACCTGGTGCTAAGTCAAGCTTCTGATACTCAGTCACGTAGTCTTGTCCCAGCTGTTGTGGGAAAAGCCAGGTCTTCAGTGCTTTGCAAAAGACCAGGAGAGTAGAGGTCTGCTTTACTCTACTCTACAACTTCAGGAGGAAGGGCAGAGGCTGTTTTTTGGCAAGCCACTAACACATCTGGTAAGTTGATGCCATGCTGAAAGATCTGAATGGATAAGCTGTTCCATATGAGTTATACACAGCCTTCTTTCCGCAGTGAACTCCAAAACTCTTTTGAAGTCTCAAGATCCTATAGATCTAGTTAATACAGTAATATTAAATAACATTATTATTATTAATTTTTTTGCTGCCCATTTCACAGTTCAAAGTGACTGAGCGGCTTATAGCACGATAAAATGTACACATGTCTAGACAATTATTAGTATAAAAACATTAAAATTAAAACTGACTAAAAAACCATGAAGTAGGGGTGGACAAGCATGACATTAAGACATGCTTTCTGTCTTAATGCACCAACCACTTCCAGCCCAACAGCTTCTCCTTCAGAACTCTATGCCAGCCAGTATAGCCAAGTTTTAAGATTTTTCCTAAAAACTAAAAGAGAGACACATGGAGGGATCTTACCTCCTGCAGCAAAATATTCCAAAGGGATCTCACCAACTATGCAGTCATTCTGCCAGCACAAGTCAGGTGGGCCAATCCCATTGAGGAAAGACGGTTCTGCAGATATCCTACACCCATGCCATAGACCCATTAAAATTCAATTTTAATTTAAGTTGTGGTTGCTTATCGCCTTATCTTATTTTTGACTACATAAAGCTTTTCCAGTAAACTACTTTTGATATGTAGAGATCTGATCTCACCGATTTAAAAATCAAAAGTTACAGTTAAACTAATTACATGTAAGGCAGCATAGAACTATTCTTGAATTTCAAGAGAGACACAAAGTTCCCTACAAAGTTTAATTCCTGAGCTTTGGGCAGGAGTTCCTAAAACACTGGATGAAAGGGAGAAGCACTAAGTGCTCCCCAGCAATACTAACTATAGTTTGTCATGAGCTTCAGTTTTAGTAGCAACAACCCCTCATAATTATCTGATTACTCTTGGGAATGGGTGGACTTAAGATTTAAATCATCCCTTCTCCCAGTCTGTAAGTCATTCTCCAGTGTGAGTGGAGTAAAACAATAGTCTGTTAGGCTGGGAAAGTCAAACTAGGAAATCTCATTTCAAAGCCATTTCTGGAATACAATTCTATTAATGGAAGAATAATTCTATATCTCAGATTTGTATGCTCGAGTTTATATTGGAATCTAACAAATACCACATATTACTTAAAAATAGAATGGAAACAAGAATGGAAAGGTACCCCTGTTTCCCTTTTGTTGTGATGTTACTTTCTGTTGCCACTTTTGCCCATGAAAACAGGTTGCTGAATGATATAAAGTTTGTCCTTGACCTATGACCACAATTTAGCCCAAAATTTATGTTGCTAAGTGAGACAGTTATTAAGTGAGCTTTGGCCCATTTTACTTCCTTTCTTGCCACAATTGTTAATTGCAGTTGTTAAGCGAATCTCAACTCCCCATTGACTTTGCTTGTCAGAGGATCGCAAAAGGTGATATGACTTCAGGACAAAGCAACCATCATAAATATGAACCAGTTGCCAAACAATAAAAATAATCCATGAAACTACAGGCCCATTAGTCTACTGAGTGTTATTAGCAAGTTGTATGCGAAGCACCTAAACCACAAACTTCAAGATTGGATAATCTCAGAGGATATAATTAAAGACAAACAAACTGGATTCAGGGAAGGAAGGGAGATCAACAGTAGACTTCACCACCTTGTACAAAAATATACATATAAAAATAAATTTTCTCTTTTTGTGGCCTTCCTTGACTTTAAAAAGCCTTTGATTCGATATCCAGAAGTACCCTCTGGTATAAACTAAAAAGTACTACTATTGATAAACGCCCCCCCTATCCCATACAAAAACTATATTCTAAGTCCACCTTAAAAGTAAGGTGTAACCCACAAGGGACTTTATCTGGCTCAATAAGTGTACAAAGAGGAGTATGCCAGGGATGAATACATTCAAGTACCTTGAGGTTTTCCATAAGAAAGGTTTTTGGAAGGCACATCTGAACCACACGATGCAATCAGCCGTTATATTTTCAAATGCTATCAAACACTTTTCTTTACCTAGATGGAGGACAATTAGTCCCCACAGCCATAAAATTGGTTGAGGCTAAAACACTGAGGCAAATTCTCTGTGGAGCACAAACAGGATTTTTTTTTGAAGAAAGAATCTTTAGAAACCATACAAACAAAATTCCTGCGATTCATTTTAGCTGCACCTAACGGGACATCAAATGCCCAGTTGAGAATTGAGATAGGAATGCCTCAAATTCAAGAGCCTGGTTGAAAATTCCATTCTTCCTAGAGGGTTTGACCCCTTTAGTTCTGATAGACAACTTCCCTTCTTCCTGTGAACAAGCAATAGAGCATAAGCTGGCCTTCTATGGACCTTCCCCACTGTTTTTAATATCCCTAGAATCAAGCCAAGCAAGTGGTTACCAACAGAATAAGAGACATGGAGTTCCAGCTAGAATTTAATAGGATATCTCTCCACAGCAGAAATCGTATTAAATGGGGTGTGTGGAAACCAGCAAGGTATCTGAAAGACTTTTCCTAAGAGCAGAATAGCATTTTTTGGAGCCAGATCTAATATCCTCCCCTCAGCTTTCCTTGGCAATGGGGAAGTTGAAGATATCTTACATGTCCTATTGCATTGCAAGTTCTACAGGAACATAGATCAACGTATATTCTCCCTCTATTGGAGAGATTTCTAGGGAAATCAGATAATTTCTATGTACACCATCTACAGGTTTCAAATCCAGCTACCATTCTTGCAGTAGCAAAATTTTGTGCTGCTGTAATTATAATAAGGAAAAAACACCTAAAGAAGTAAAGATCTTTATTCATATTACTACTTTGCTTAATTATTTTCCAGTATTTTTAGAGAACATGTTTATTTTAATGTTTAATTTTTGTGCTGATCTGTGACTGTAATAAAGATGGATTCTGATTCTGATTCTGCCAAATGTCCGAATTTTGATCATGTGACTTTGGGTATGCTGCAATGGTCATAAGTGTGAAAAATGGTCAAATTTTTCAATGCTGTTGTAACTTCGAACGGTCACTAAATGAACTGTTGTAAGTCAAGGACTACCTGTATACAATTACTATACAGCTAGAAAGATACACAGAACAGTGATCTGATGGGAAAGAGAACTGGGAAAACAATTAAGAAGGGAATGGCAGGTTTAAACAAAGTCTATTCATTTGTCAATATTTTCTCATATTGTGTGCTCCATTTTAACAAAACTTGGGAAGTTTATCCAAAAGCAAACTGGCCACAATGGGAACTATTTCCGTATTGGACATGATATGTCTGTAGTGATCATGTGTCTTTAATATAAAGGGCAGTCCTTTATTTCAGAAAACTGTTGTTTAGATTATTATTATTTTTTAAATGCCCCTTTGTCCTTTAACTTTTAATCTACAAATAGTACCACTTAACGTAATTTTTCACATTCATGTAAAATATGGAAATTGAATTGCTTTTTTAAAATAAATGTACATATACTGTTTGATTTTAGATATTTTTCTTAGAATATACATTTTTGTAAAGTTTTCCTTTGTTTTGTTCTTTAAATTTTTTTTGTAAAGCAAAGTTATAAATATAGCAAATAAATATTGTTATCCTTATGAACCCCTTTTAGATTTGCCCCTTTTTCTGGCTTGTGCTTATTTATTCAAGGAAAATGTGGTTATTGTAGATATACTTCAAAATGAGGTTAAAAAGAAGTTTGCAGGGAATAGGATGGCAGGATCCATGCATTAGTCAAAATTCAGGCCTAATACGTTTCTATAAATCCAGAATAAAGCTCATAAGAAAATGGAATGAAAAGCTGCTGCTAAGGTGGAAAGAAAAGAACCACCAACCCATATCTGCCTTCAAGCATCTGAACTATGATTTGGACTTGGCTTTATTACTTAACATTTAATATCAGTAAGATTCATAAATATAGTTTAAACTTTATGTTTTCAAGAAAGACAAGAAAGCTAATATTTTGTACTGAATAAAGATTTGTGACCTGGCTGCTACGTATGGAAAAGGTTGAGGAAAAGTATTTGTAGTGAAAAATAAAAAGCAGAAGGAATGCAAAACTTTATAATACAGCAAAGAAAATACCATTGCCCTTTACTGGTAATATTGTCCTTTATTAAAATATGAATCACCTGTTCAACAACTACTCTGTTAAATATCACTCTAGCAGTAGTGGAGAGAAATACCATGAAAGGACAGTGTTCCATAAAGTGAATCATGCTGCTGAGTACATCAGTTTTATTTTTAACAGTCCATGTCACATGGATCCATTTCAGTTATTTTATTTCCTGCCTCCTCAGATTTCTTTGTGCAGTGTTTTGCTCCAAGCATTCTCCGGCCATTTCAGCTCAACTGGATAAATCCAAGAGAACTTTATGTACATGAAAAGAGATTGTACATTTAACGGTAAGGCTTTTTTTGTTTTTAAACCCTTTCGAACAGAAGCTGAAAGATAAACGCTATATTATTATGTCAAAATCACCATTAAAAAGAATAACATGCAGTTAATTTGCAAATTGTTTTGTCCAAATATTTAGACTATTTTGAAGCTTGAAGGATTGATTAAAGTTGGGATTGCAGGCTTACCTACTGTACTGTACTAGAAAATAAAAAATATATATCAAGTTAATTAACTGAAGAGAGATATTAAGCATTAACCTATTGGAGCTAACTGCTTCAGATACTTACCTCCCTAAAGCCTATCAGCACTTGCACAGTTTATGTATAAGTTTACATGTAGTCTTAAAGTTTATTTACCTTGGTTACTTTCTTTTCTGCCTTTTATTTATTCTACTTCCGTCAACAGATGACAGTCAGCCTAAGGTATGATCTCATCTTAAGAATCTGTTTTCAGTGCCAGGGCTCCCTCCCTTAGGATATTAAATCAAAAGAAGGCCAGGAGTACTCTTATTTCTCTTCTGATCAGCTTAGCACCAGAGTGGACAGAATGATAATGTAATGACATCACACAGTTGTTGGCACTGGAATGTCAGTGGCTGTGCATTGTTTTTGAAGTGTGTTAAACCTAACTCTGATTTATATACCATTCTTGTTTTATGACAAATACCATGGGGAAATTGTATTTTATTTTTCAGGAATTTGTCACCACTCATCCAAGATGAAATTTCTGGGAGGAAGTGGGTTGGGGATATTTTTAAAAAGAGCTTTTATAGTTGCATATAGCCCACAACCTGTCTATCTTTGTATCAAATAATAGTACTAAGTAATAATGATGAATTATAATAAATGAAGGCACAATGGCTCAGTGGTTAAAGACATTGAGTTTGTCAGCTGGAAAGCTGACAGCCTGGTTTCGAGACCCGAGCACTGCACAACAGGGTGATCTCCTATTACTTGCCCCAGCTCCTGCCCACCTACCAGTTCAAAAGCATGCAAATGTGAGTAGATAAATAGGAAAGGTAACAATCACTTAAGTATGAGTCAGCAGTGTGCTGCAGATGCCAAAAAGGCCAATGGAGTCATAGGCTGCATCAACAGAGGGACAGCATCAATATCACTTGAAGTTATAGCACCATGTTATATTGCACTGGTAACAGCAAACTTGCAATACTGCATCCAGTTTTTGTCAACATGATACAAAAAAACATTGAGACTCTAGATAAGAGTTCTGAGAAGAGCAACAAACATGATTAGGGGTCTGGAGGCTAAACTGTACAATGAACGATTGCAGGAACTAGGTATGTTTACCTCAATGAAGACAAGGAGCAGGGGGATATTATTATTATTATTATTTATTAAATTTATATACCGCCCCATTCCGAGGACTCGGGGCGGTTCACATAAAAATATA